>CM077289.1:61569520-61689520 GCA_039654925.1 Anguilla pacifica | reverse complement strand
TACACACACACACAATCACGCACACTGCACGCACACACACACTAACACTCAAACACTCACTTTTTCCGAGTCGTATCAGGTTTTTACATTATTGAAGCTAATGACCGTCAAAATCCCTTTTCAGTGTTTTTCAAAGAGGTGTATGGCAGAAAATCCGACCCGAACAATAATATTGTTTTAGTCTTAATTCTCCCCGCTTCGTGCTGGGAGTTTGTTCACGTGTGAAATGCCTTCACGACCGCAAGGACTGTGAAATCCGGCATACAAAGGAGGCCGACGCGCCTTTCTGTTCTTGGTTTCCAGTGAGCGCACCTGATTTTGTGCATTCGTGACTATTTCCAAATAACCTGCACGGTAACAAGGGCGAATGCACAGGCTGTTTCACCTCCGCGAGATGGTGTCACCTCTTCCCCATTAGGGGTGTGCGTGAGCCGGGGGCACACTTTCTCCCAGCTGTCTTTGGGTTTTTGTCACTGAAGCATGGTCTGGTCACTCACAAGCATCTCTTATTTGAGCTGAACATGCTTTGCCTCTCTCCGAAATCCACTAAGGCAGCTACTTTCTGCTTAGTTACCGCCACACGGCACCACAGCTGATTGCCACATGTGCCACATGTTTTCAGTCAAAATCTGACTTTAGTTTTAGTCCCGGGGAGGTCTGTGTAAACACGTCCTTCTTATGCTGAAGAAACACCCCGAGTTTTGTTTGATTTTAATAATATTAATGGAATCTTTATGGAGCTTGAATCACGTGTTTATGGACTTTTTATTACAATAAAGAACGTTTAGCAATAAAAATAGAAGAAAGAGCTCCATAGAAGTAAATAAACATTGTGTTGAGATTTTACTAAAGCAAATGTTTTGCATGAATCACATAGCCTATTTTCCTTCATTGTTGGTTCATACATTAAATTGCTCTGCAAATCGGGTATGGGGGTAATTCATCTTAAGTAATGTGCATATACAACACAGAATTGGACAGATAGATATGTTAATAGGTTGTAATGTTAAGGAAGCAAATTTTGCAAGTTTATGAGACCTGCGCTATGTCTTTTTAATTAGAAGTGGTTTCAGTGTTTGTAGATCATCTAACTGTTATTTGAACAGTCCGTTGATTATTATTATTATGTTTTTTATTTTTATTTTATTTATTTGCATGCAGGTTTACTGGTTTTATATCTGCATTTATCGTTTATGAAAAAGTAGATGAGGCAAATTGTCATGGTCTGGATCAAAATTGTTTTAGTTTACAAGAATGTTGGGGAGAAGCCCACGTAGTGTTTTCTTTCCCGTGTATGGTATCGAAATCCACCATTTCTTTTGTTACCGGCAAGGATTAGCCCCAACAGAAGGGTTCAGCGTACAAGCTAAATTTAACTTATTTGCGCGTGAAGGGCCCACGGCTTGGATCGGCGCCCCTGCCCGCGCGCCTCGGCGTTCTGCGATACAAAACGGTAATCAACCGTCTCGAGCTTTGAGCGAAGCCAGAAAGGTGGCCAACAAAATAAGAATAAGTCCTACTCGCCTAGAGCCTCGAGTAACTCTTTCGGGTCGCCGTGGTGAATTCGCAGCCCCCTTTATCGGACCTGCACATGCGTCAGCCAGTGACAGCAGGCTGGCTTAGGCGAGGGGAGGAGGAGAAGGAGGAGGCTGCAGCTAAAAGAGCCGGAGGATGCATGCCACACATTAGATATCCACTGAAAGACGGGAGCTGTTGACGGGGTGACCCCTGCGTGCAAGTCATCTTGCTATAAACAGAGGGGTGTGGAAAGCCATTGGTCCGAGTGGAACTTGTTTACTATTCTCTACCGCCGGGTTTATTTAAATAAACTTTGGTGCTTCGGGGGCGGCTTCTGCTACGAGCTACCGCCGTGGGGCCGCTGCTGCCTGCTGCGTTTTGCGCCGGACTCCGTGACACATCTCAGCGCTGGTGGGAAGAGCGGGTTTCCACGGTACCTGACATTAAACAAAAACCCGGAGAGCAATTGAGCGAAAACCAAAAAAAAGAAATTGAAGCCCGTCACTACCGGACTCAGCGTGGGATCGTTGCGTAATTTGTGTTTCACTGTGAGCGCGCAGTAAGAACGGAAAGGTTTCTGATGCTCAAAGGATAATAATTACTTCTGTTCGAATGACACCGCTGTAAAGGTAAGGCTGATTTTGCCGTGGTTCGTTAAAACTGAAAATAATTCAGATTCTTTCGTCGGATTTTGAACGCAATTTACAAGTAAAGGCGTGCGATTTTATTTTGAATAAGCTGTTAATTTATGGTGCACGAGCGTAATGTTTCGCTGCAACTTTTTTATCATAAAGGGCTGCAGTTGTTCCTTTGATAAATGCATTTATTTCAAGCAATTTTGCTGTCTAAATTAATTAAATTAATGCATTGCTTTTTGACTCCATTTCATGTGATGTGTACTATACTGAAAATTTAATTTAAAAATTTGCTCACAAAAAAAACATGGTCAATGCATTAATTTATTGGCAACACGAATTTAACTCATTGAAATGCTTGAATAGTTTACTGAGATGGTGTTAGTATTTATTATTACCCACAGAAATGGTTATTGCTGTTAGTTTAAATTAGTGTAACTGAGTTGAACCTTTTTAAATGGAAAGAAAAAAATTTGGCTCTTCCTTTCAGAATTTAGAGGAATAATTGTGCAGTAATGTTAAAGCAATATTTGTTGTGTTTTTATTTTTTATTATTTATTTTTAAAATAGTATCTTAATCACATTTAAATGCAGAATTTATTACATTTAATGACCATTGTGAAAGATATTCAATGAACATGGTCATTACTCATAACAGCCTTTCACAATTAATTGTAATTCCAAATAATTTTCTTTGCTAATTTAACATTTTTATTAGTCATCTATTACTAATTTTTCGTTAGTAAAGTTAGTCTACTTCTAATGTTACCTTTATGGCCATATTGGACCAAATAAACAAATGATAGCAAAAAACGTATATTTGTTACTGAAAGAAAATCAGTGGTACAATATTGCATTATAGTGCCATTGTTATCTATCTGTTCATTTGGTCCACTCACATTTTATTGTATCACTTGAACCTCAATTGAAACAAATTAAAACATGATTTTACAATACTATCTTAATTATATTTTAAGTTTTTCCATGAGTTTTTGTAACTATTTGTGGATCCCCCCCCCCCCCCCCCTTTTACAGATTGATTAATTTTATATCCTTTAATGGAGAAAATGCTTGTATTTAACTTCAGCTGTGTCCATCAGACATTATTAGCTTGGTTTTTTTTTTGTTTCTTTGTTTAGACCCATCAACAAACACTGTATGATCCCAGGATTTAACCTTTAAAAACGCCGTGGTCCATCTCTGTGAATTCCAGAATGCAGGAATTGATAGGTTTCGGCACGAATTGTGTTGTTTGTTTATGCAACAATTCCCATTTGACCATGACAGGTCTTCACTGGAAATGCGGGGTCGGTGTGGGTGGGGGGTGGGGGGGGGGCATGCAGGTTTGCATTTCAGTTCCTGAATTCCCTAAAAAATGTGTTCAGTTGGAAGTAGCCTGTTGGGAGACAGTGCTGTTGAAGCACAATGTGACTTAAAACATAAGCAAAACCAAAAAAAAAAACAATGTTTTGACCGATTTTGATCATGGGTCATTTTGTTGCGATTTTAAATAAAATAAAAGCGAAAAACGGGTAGGCCTGTGCGGGGTTGCCACTCTTTCCCGTGGTGGGGGGGCATGTGGCGGCTGGGCATATGCGTCCCACTCCGGGGGGGGGGAGAGGGGGGGGTTTGCATTTCCTTGGGGGTCTCCGCGCAGGCGGGTTTTTGAAAAATCATCACCTCTAATGCGGCTGCACGGCGTTTGTCTGTGCCGAGCGGCGGTGTCGGATGTCGGGTTACAGATGGGCTCCGTTATTATCCCAAACTGCACCGACATTCCTGTCTGCTCGCTGTTACTCTAATTTTTTAAAATTTCCATTATGAAGAGAAGACTGGCATTAAGGGGTGCACACGTCATGGGGATCATTGCTGATACACCTGGGTGTTTATTTTGAGTTTCTTAATTATTTGTAGACCAGCCGGCCTCTGTGAATTTATTTCTTGTCAAACTTTGTTATTTAGTATCGTTTTTGTTACTTGTTTCGCCCAGTTGCTTTAAAATTTAAGAATGAACAAATCAGCATCGCCTCGATTCTCTGAGAAAACTGCACGTGAAAACTAACTGTCTCTTAGTTCAGCAGACTATTTCAAATGGAAATGCCTGCTTTCGTGAAGCCTGGTATTGTGATGTGAATCTCGCTCGTTGAAGGTGTCAAAAGAAAAATGGGTTTGTGGTGAAGGTTTTAAAATGGCCGCACGTGCAGAGAGGGTTTGGGCCTGGTTCTGCTCGTGAGAGGAAAGGATTTTTACGGCCGGACGGCTGTGCGGTGTGCTTGGTGGCGTGTCTTCGGTCGTGAGTTTTATTAAAGCGTAACTCTACGTGTTTGGGCACTGGGAACTGATAGGTGTAATGCGGTCGATAAGGGTTCATTGTGTGGTGTGTGTGTGTGTATGTGTGTGAGTTTGTGCATGTGCTTGTGTGTGTTGGATTGGGGGGGTTGGCTGTCGTCATAGGCATGTCATTTAGTGCCTGGACAGCAGGGCGAGAGTATGTGTGTGTGCATGCGTGTTTGTGTGTGTGTGTGTGTGGGTGTGTGTTAGGACGTGTGCAAATAGCTTTGCTGGAGGAAATGTTTGTTTCGTTTTTTAAATTTTTTTTTGTTATTCGTCTTGATCTGCTTATTTGCAATGAGATTTTGAAATAAACTTTAAAATAGAAGTTTTAGACTTTAAAATATAATTTTATTCCAATCTTTGCATTAAGCACTACATTTACAGCATACAACATGAAAGCCTTCTTCCGTACATGGGTGATCTCTAGGTTTAAATAATTTCTCATTTTTAGTTCCAGACGTTAATATCTATTAGCAAAGACATCAGATTCAAATTTACTTAAAACATTTTAAATGAATGTAAAATCAAAAATCCAAAGGGATTTTTTTTAACAGTCGTGAATATTTACATAACATAATAAAACAGAAGTGATTTAAAATCGCACGGTGAACAGAAAACAGATGAATCGGTTAATTCACAGCCCTAAGGTTACAATGAGACCTTTGGGAAGCCATTTATAACAGTGGAGAAGGCAGAAACCAGGGCCTTGTGGTAGCAGTAGCAGTAGCAGTAGTAGTAGTAGTAGTAGCAGTAGTAGTTGTAGCAGCAGCAGTAGTAGCAGTAGCCGTAGTAGTAGCAGTAGTAGTAGTATGGTAGTACATAATGAAATGTTTAGTGTTAATTTAACTCAAAAGTCTGTATGAGTGTGATAAGAATCAGATGCACTCTGTCAGAGCAGAGTGAAGTGTAGTAATTGGGGTTCAGTTAACACTGGCCATTTTACTGTGCGGTACTTCAGTTCCTGGGGGGGCTGGGCGGACTGGGGGGGGGGGCACTGGGGTGGGCAGGTCAAAGCTAATGAAGTGGCCCTCTTAACCTTCGGGGGTCGTGTGGTTCCGGAAGCTACTGGACACTGGACGTAGGAGGGGGAGGGGGGGGGGGTACTTCTGTACTGAGGGTGGAGGTCAGTGGTCTCTCAGGAAGCAGGTCACTCTGTGTGGACAAGCTCTGCTGCCAAAGTGTCTGAACTTAGTGCGACAAGGTGCTGAATTTATATATGTCAACTTCAGTACACTATAGAAATTCAGAGTCTGTAGATATAGATTTAATTAATATATTACATAATATTTGATGTAGGATTATGCAATGTAGGAGTGTAATGCAATAATAATTTAACATAAATATACAACTTTCAAGTGTGAAAATGTTTTCTTTTTTATTTCGTTGTAAGTTAATAAACAAAAAAAAACAACGTTCCTCTGTTTTGTATCTCACTTTGGAGATACAAAACAGAACAGGAAGAAAGATAAAAGCATCTCCTTGTATGCAGTTACGTACATCTAACGCCAATGTGAATCGAGTTCATTCACCAAGTGAATACGTTTACCAAGTTGTCATTTTGTCAGATAAAATGGCGGTAAAATAATAAATTGATATTTCAAAGGAAAACAGCTTCTGTTGGCTGCACGCATAGCTAACCTTGGGGTATTGGAGACAGGGCAGAACATCCCTAATCTGTCACGCACCTCCCCTGTATTGTGTACAAAAGCAGCACTGGTGTTTCAGCAAGAGTGAGCAAAGCTACTGCTTAAAAAAATTTCCTTCTCAGCGTATAGCATTAGAAATCTTGTAATTAAACGTGCGCACGTAAAGAAATTGAAATTTTGCTCTTTTCGTATTTCCCTTGCGCCCGTTTGTGCGGCCCCTGACATATATTCTGTGAAAAGGGACAGGCGACGGACGTGAGCAGGAAGCGCAGACAGACTGTATTTGAATCGAACGCGTTTTTATTGGTTTTTAACGAGATTTTTCTTTGTTGCCTGGACCAGTTTTATTTCAATCCTTCAACTTTTCCAGGTCGGGTTTTCAGACGTGTCCCGGCAACGGCAAGCTGTGGGAATTTCCTCACTTTCCTGTGTGCTCGGCGGTCCGATCCGAGGGTGGAGAGAGAGAGAGGGGGAGAGGAAGGGATGGAAGGAGAGTAAGAGTTAATAAAGTTCAAACATGGACCTGGCTGTTTCTTGTTTTTTTTTTTGTTATTTGTTTTAGTTTTTTCTCGTCAAGACTGACGGGAGGAGGAGGCTACCCAAAAGCCCCGTGCTTGCCGGCGATGTGAGTGACACGCTTGTAAAAAAGCAGAAAAGCGTGAAACCCACGCATAAAAAGCGCTGTTTGTAATCGGAGCAGGAGGGCGTGGCACCAGCTGACCCACGCGACCTTTTCCCCGACACTCTTAACAGTTAAGCGCTGCTTCTGATGTGGTCCCAGCAGAGCCGCGGTAATCAAAAACACAACGTGCGCAAAAGAAGAGGGAAAGGACCGGAGAAAAAGAAACGCGCCGCTAACTTTCCCGTGACCCCCAAAGGCTGCTTTTGGGTGACTGCATTACCACCTTTTTTCAAAAAAAAAGAAGCTACAGCCTCTTGGAGACTAAACGGCATCAGCCTTGGTTGGCGGATTTTAATTCAGTCCCGTTTTGACATTGTGGAATCTAACAACTTTCGTTTTTTTGACCGTTTTGGTTTTAATCCTCTTGTACGTTATATGTTACACGCTTATCTACTTGTGTAGTTTTTTTGGTTTTTTATTTTAAACCAGCTGAAAGTGAAACTGTGAGGTCATGGCCGTTGGTTTTGGTGATGCCCCGCCCCCTGCCTCTCTGCGCCAGTGGGACCGATAACTTCAGTCCAAATTCACCTGGAGACGGTTTACAGATTAGTCTGCTGCTCGCATCCACACCAACAGCAACATTGTACATATTTAATCACCAATCCCATTCCCGGGCAGATACCCTTACATGTAATTGATTAATTGGTTAATTGTGCATGCAGCCCACTTGAAACAACCCCACTTTAATTTCTTTTTGGACACGTCTCATACCTTTATTTTCTAAATTGTTTGCCCATTGTTTTTAAATGAGAACACGATAGGCCTCTGTGACTCTGTGCCATCTATTCCTTTATGGTAATGCCTGGTCAGTAGAAAGGGTTGCTTTCTTTTTTAACCCCACCCCCCATCCCCCACCCCACCCCCATATGAACAATGAGTACTGTAGCATCCTGGAATATGGTGGTTTCAATAAAAGGTTAACCCCCCCCAAAAAAAATATTCCATCTCCTTGCACTTATTCCGCACCTAGTGCGGGTTTGTTTGCGTAGCTATTACTTGCCAGCTGCGTGAAATTTTCAGACTTGTCGAAGATTTACCGTCATAATTAGTTCCTCAAAAACAGAGCGCGGAATTTTAATGAGTACCTGCTGGCTCTCCCCTGTCCCGGCCTGCCTGCCCAGGAGCAGTGTGTGGACGCTGGCTACGTGCTTTGGGACACTGAAACACACGGGACGTCCAACCAAAGGGAACAACGTGTCCCTCTCTTCTGGGCGCTTTCAAGCCTAACTGCTGTTGCCCTGTGTCCTTCGAGAAATGTATAACTGAAGTAAATATTACGTTTGGTCAACTCTGAAAAGATATTGGACAGGATTCAGTCAGAATTTTTCGGTGACTTTGAATGACATATGAATGCAAATGTTATTAGATGATTTTTGGTGACTGCATTGTATAGATATAAAACTACCACATCTATTTAATCCCTATGGGTTAAAATTAAGGACAAATGTTGATTGAATCCCGGCCATTGTGTACGGATTGAAATTGTAGACCTAATCATCGCACTTGGTTTAAAATTCAATGGTGAAATATTAAGGACAAAGCGCCATATTAGACTGAGTGCTATCTAGGGCCTAAAAATAAATAGACATAACAACTCCCCCCCCACCCACCCCGTGCCCAGTCGGTCCCTATGGTGTCAGTTCCCAAAAAAAAAAGAAGAAGAAAAAAAAACCAGTTCACGGTTAACCGCTGTAGAAGTTCTCTCGTGAGCCTGCGAGCCCTCTGGTTCTGCCAGGGGGTGTCCCGTATAGAGACGGCCTCCGTGTCAGCCTCGTTAAATCTGGGATTGTGCAGTATGTGGTTCTGTGTCACTCATTGGCTCCTGATTAAGCGTTTGGTCATGGCAAGCGGCTTTGGGTTCCCCCTGCCGCCCCCCCCCCCCTCTCCACTTAGGAGAATTTTTCTTAGTCTGACTGATGGGAATAATCTGGTCAAATTTACAGTACATTAAAATATTTTCACAAAGACTAATTTGGAGTGATGGATTTTCATGTTTCGTGTCGCTGTCGAAAAAGGCTTTTTTTTTGTTTTTGTTGAAAGAGGCTTTTGAGAAATATTGCCCACTTTCGTTTTGCAAATGACATAACGGTTCAGTACATTTAACTGCAACTCAAATATTATTTCAGACTAGCTAGCTGACGATGGCTACTTTTACTACCAGATTTATGTGTGGTGTGCGTCGCTGGAGTATGTCTTGGTTCTGTATTAGTAATCCGATTGGCCAGGTTTCTTTTGGCCTGCATGACCCAAAGAGTGTGTGCGTGTGTGTGTGTGTATGTAACTAAACAAGTGATCACAGTGTATTTCTACAGTACAGAAATGCAAAACAAAGAGTAATATAGTATATTTAGTAGTTTTGTAAAATAAAAGATATTACATGGAACTAATTAAGTCATAATTTCTTAATTTCTATAACTAAATGAAAGCAACCATTGTAATTCAAAGGCATTCTTTCAAAAGAATGCTTTCGGTTTGTCCTTTTAATCGTCTGTGATTGGTTCCTGTCCAGTGTTGTCTGGCAAAGTATTCCAAAGTCTAGGAGCATGAAAAGAAAAAGCGGTCTCACCACTTCTCTTGAGTTTCACTTTTGGAAGGCGGAGCAGTCCGTCATCGGATGCTCTTAGATTTCATTTGGGCTGGTAATTAACATATCAGTTATATATTTGGGTGCTAAACTACGCTGTGCTTTTTTAAAAAAAGGCCCTAATATCGGTTCTAAAACTCAAGAGGAACTCTCAGTGCCAAGGCTGAGCAGGTTGAGGGGTTCTTGTCAGTATTCTTGCAGCAGATGCGTCTGTTGTTCCATTTTTGTAATACCACAGAAGAAGAGTGCATCACAGTGGTCCTCCCTGCTACTGAGTGTGTGTGTTAGTCTCTCAGCATCTGCCTCGGTGAGGATATGACTCTTAGTGCTGTTGTCAGCGGGTCTCCCTTATCATAACCGAAAAGGGGAGGAGCTCCCTTTAGTCTTCACTGATGCTGACCAATCACTGTGATTTGCTGTGGTGAGCAAAATGTTTTGATTGACCCAAACAACTTTGCTGCCCCATTGAAAGGGTATAAACTTGATGTGATGCTTTTTCCATTTTTCCCTGCAATAGCCTGAAAGACACTTTTTTTTTTTACAAAAATAAAAAATAACCCCCCCCCCCCCCCCCTTTGCCTGAGGGATGGGATTATCTGAAATACCACGCTCGATTTAATCATCACTTTCCTTCATGTCATTTCGTGGGGGGGGGGGGGGGGGGAATTCACACTAGTTCACAAAAGAACAAAGGAATGAACTGTAGACTTTTTGATTTGTGGAAAAAATGTTCGGCCACCACCGCATTACTGAAGATGGCATTGATCAGGTCAGGGCTCGCCGGAGGAGGCAGAACTTATTACTGGCTGCATTTCACTCGCTCCCAATTAATCCATTTAAGATTCACTTGTTAGTATTGGCGGCAGCGGCGGAACATGCTTGGCGTCACGGCTGAAAAAAACTCCCTTCCAGACCTCTGTGGTAGATATGCGGTACTGGCACAAATTCTGGAAACACTGCTTTTACAGACAGTTTGAGTGTGATGATCAGTGCCGTATTTTGCAACGATTTCTCTTTTTGGCTAAATGTGATGTGTAATAAATGTAATATCAACACGAAATAAAAATGATGAAATAATTAGCATTTGTGTTAAACACGTTATAATCATTGTGCCTGCCTGTATGTGTTAGTTCACACCTACATGAATGAGCAGTCTAATGTGTCTTACTGTTGGACATTTTACAATCAGCTTGAACTTGTATTTTCTTTGTCCAGTATTTTTCTACCTAAAAAGATAAAATTCAATCAAAAAAAAAAAACTTTTTTTTTTTTGGCTTGTTCATTTATTTCAAATTACTGATGGTCGCGTGATGTCATTACCACTCATGGTCAAAAAGACTGTTTTGGATCCATTTTTAGGGACAAAAATAGCTCAGAAGAGGCGGCGACTGAAGAAAGGACACAGATAAAAGTTTTAAGAGTACTAAACGTCTTTAAGTGCAATGTTTCCATGATTTGGGCCAGTACTGTGTGTGCTGTTTGAGCTCAGATCGTCCCCTCCTGGGTAAGAGGGAGGTACTGCAGCATTACTGAGGGAATACTGAGGTCTGCTTCTGACTGCAGCTCTCTGACTTCACCTGGGATAAGAACATTATTACCTGCATCCATACCATGTTGGGAACCCCCTTCCCTCCCCCAAATGTAATGCTGTCTGGTGCCGTCGGGTCCCTCTGTTACCCTGTGATGGAACGGGACGTTTTCAGCGGGACACTGTGGAGTCTTTTCTGGACTCGGATACAGAAATCTGAAATGTACCCTGAATTTAAAAAGCAGCAGCTATATATCCAGATGCAGAGTTTTTCCCGTTAGTGCCAAGCTTGGAGGGAGAGTGTATTTCTGTGGCAGCGTGTGGTGTGTGTGTGTGTGTGTGTGTGTGTTTTATTGTGTGTATGTGTGCAGCATTGTGTGTTAGTGTATATCTGTAAGGTAGGAGGTAAGAGTGAGTGTCTGTCTGTCTGTCCATCTGTGTTTTTGCGTTTGTCTTTCTGTGTTTCTTTCAGTGTGTACGTGTGTGATTTATTAGTCAGGAACAAAGCGCAGTTTCTTAACATAAATGTCATCATTCCGTGTCTAATGCGTTTCTGGGATTTCATTTCTGTTACTGTGCGTGTATGTGTGTGTGTGTGTGTGTGTGTGTGTGTGTCTGAGTGTGTGTGCGTGTGTGTGTGTGTGTGTGGATCCCACAGTGTTAGGCTCCTTTCAGCAGCTGATTTGAGTTTACTGTCCAGCTGTAACCGCCAGCTTCTATGGCTGGAGAGAGAGTGAAAGAGAGGGAACGAGAGAGAGGGGGGGAAGGAGAGATGGAGAGTGAGTGAGTGAGAGAGGGAAAAGGAGAGAGAGAGTGAGAGAGAGAGGGAGGAAGGAAGGAGGGAGTGAGTGAGAGAGGGTGAAGGAGAGAGTAAGAGAGGGGGAAAGGAGAGAGATTGAGTGAGGGGGTAGGAGTGAGTGAGAAAAAGAGTGAAAGAGGGGGGAAGGGGAGAGAGAGGGGATGGGGAGGAGGGGGAGAGAGAGAGAGAGAGAGGGTGGAAGGAGAGGGGAGCGTGTCCCTGTGGTCAGGGAGGGACTGATGGGAATGGGAGGAGATGTCTGAGGTTTTTTTTGTTTTGTTTTTTCCCTCGTTTGGATTCTTTTGTAAAGATGTGATGTAATGTGACATCTGTGGGGTATCCCTCTCCGAGCCCTGAGCTCTGTAAGGAGTCTGAGAAGTGGAACGCTTCCTTAAAATATGCGGTTACCAAGCTTTCTCCTGCACGAACAGCACTCAGGTAAACTTTTAAATCCCTTTTTTTTTTTTTTTTTTTTACTGGATTTATGCTCTATTCCATTCGTTTTCAGTTGTGTTGTGCAGCTGAAAGACAGCTTACTGGCTCTTGGCCTAGGTGCAGGACTGTTTGGACGGGTTTACTCAGCTACAGGCAGTGTAACTGACACGTGTACTGTGTAGCCTCCTCATTCATAACCAACCTGCTACCGGTGGGGTGTGGTTTGAAAGAGAGGTAGAGAGGGAGATTACTGAGTTAGTAATGAGTATTTGGTGTTTCATTTTTAAATGAATATCACTCATCTTTCCAGAAATAAATTGTGAATTAAAGTATGAATGAGCAGTGAAGTGAGTGAAGTGAGAGGGAAAGTTCCTGTGAGTGGGGAAGTGACTGAAAGATGACGAGTTTGTGGCTTATCATTAGATATTATATGAATCATTCAATAGTCAAAAGGAATACTGTATATGACTGCTTTTCATTTGGGAGGGAGAGGAACAGACATATTAATTTACTCTTTTTGTTTGGTCATGTTGGAGTTTCCACTGTCCAACAAGATTCACATACAAGTTAGCTTTTGTTCTGCTTACGTCATTTTTTTTGTTTTTTTGCATGATCGTTCTCTCTTGCACCCGAGTCTGCAGGAGAAATAAAAGGCTTTGTAACTGTGAGTGCCATTTTATAAGCCTAAGAGTCTATTTTTATAACGGTTTGTTTCACTGGACCTGGGTCTTTAAAAATTCAGCTGGGAGAGGAAAAAAATAAGTCTGTTTTGATTATCATTTCTGTTTCTTTTTTTTGTTGTAAATTTGGAACTGCGGTTAAAATCTTCGAAATGCCTTGAATAAGAACATTGAGAGAGTGAACTTGGGAATTCAGTGTCAGAGTGTTGTGGTGAATGTAAGGCATGTTACATGCACGGACAACTATGATGAGCATGTAATGGATGGTTTCTTCTTGTAGACGCACACATTCTCTCTCTCACTCTCTCTCTCTCTCTCTTTCTCTCACTCTCTCTCTCTCTTTCTCTCTCTCATACTCTCTCTCTCTCTCACACACACACACACACACACACACACACAATCACTTCAGTTTTTTGGGGGTTTTTTGGCGACCACAGTTAAACATTCAAAAAAAGACCCCCAAATATTTTTAAATGTCTGGGATGCTAGACCTTAACTGCTCACTCTCGGCGTATGCATGTCATAGTTTTACAATCTGTGTGAAATCTGACTAATCTGTCGGTTTACAAAGGTACCACAGAGCATATATTCGTAGAGAGCAGTACCTAGCTAGCTGTTCTACTGTATCTTTTGGAGAGCTGCACGGTTTGCTGTCAGCTCACAGCTAGCCTGTGCACCCACCTCAGACTCCCTGAAGGCAAACAGGCATGCGCGTTTCCTTCTCCATCGGTCCCTGTGAGTGGCCTGGACAGTGTTCAAAGGACTGAAATATCAGCTGCTCTTTGGAGTTCATAAAATATCGACTCCAAAGAGGTTTTTTTTTCTGTGAAATACAGTGTGATTTAATTCTTTGTTTGAGGCCTTTTATAAAGTTTAGCTGCAGCCGTTAAGGGGTCCTGCATTGTGAATGTAGACAGACAAAGAGAATGGCACATCGGAGCTCAGTTTTGATTAATTGTGATGAAAATTACTATACAGCCAGTAAACAGTATAAGCTACCTGTAGTGCTCAGTTTGTGTTTGACACTATGCAACCTTTCTTCTAAAAACAAATAAAAAAATTTTTAAAAACATGAAACCGAACGGCCCAAATTTCATAGCAGTGACCCGTCTCCAGGACAAATATAACATTATTAGACTGTGTAGTGACGGTCATTCAGCTCATCAAAGCCAACCTTATACCTACGAACGAGAGCATGGATTTCAGATCCTGGAGGCCAGCAGTCTCCACAGGTCTTCAGTGTGTTTCAGCGCTTGATTTGTGTTATTGTTTAGCTACAACAAGCACCTTGTTTCCAAGGTTTAAATTAGCTGCAGATTGAAAGGAAAACCACAGGAACCAGGAGAGACTGTGAACCTCCAGGACTGGAGTTTTGAGTCCCCTGAACTAAAGAGGGTCCAACACCCTATCGGACCTGGAGGGTCTCCAAATCTGGGCTCTTTTAAAAAGGTGAATTCTATAAGTTGAGGACAAATGTTGATTGAATCCAGGCCAGACTGTGTTTTGTGATTTATGGCAAAAACTTGAAGTCTGGATTCCGTCTCTTTTTTTTAAAGTTGATGGCAAACTGTTTTTGTGGTGGGATGGAAATAGCTCCCATATTTGAAGTCAAACAAATATAAAATTGTTTTTTAAATTTAAATTTAAATTTTCCATCGTTTGAAAAATGTTTTCCGTGCCAAATAATGCTTCATATGCATATGATGTGAGATTTTTATTTATTTATTGTGAACCATATCTCAGTCCCTGTTAAATATCAGTGCTTAGATCAAACTGCTCTTCCAGTTGAACAGTTTATGTCTCCACGCAAGGGAGTGTCAGATTCATCCTTGGAAAGTTATCGGGGAGGCCCTGTTGTTCTACTTAGCACCGTTTGCAGGTGATGCCGTTGCTAGTATTTTCTTTCCCTCTTGTCCGGTAATAACTCTTTGGAATGATAATTTGATTATTGGACTCCTGGATAAATGTTCTTTTTTAAAAGAATGTCAGGGCAGGACACATAATCCATGACCTGTATTGACATGGGTTACCTGTACTGACATAAGTTATTTTTAGAGAAATTAAATATGCGCCAGACATAGGCATCGGGAAGTATTTGTTTCTACCCAGAGAGTTTGTGACATAGCTTGCCAGGTCAGATGGTGCAACCCTAGAACACTTGAGTGTCCAAAACCAGTTCTAGATTCTCACTGGACAGTAGGCAAGATTACAAGCAAAGAAGGGCTATGAAGGACCTATTCGCAAAATTCCCATGTTCTTCTAATGTAAACAGTGTATTCCTTTAGCAGTCAGACACAGGTTATCGGTAAAGTGCAACCCAGATACCATAATCCAAGTGTGTGGTTCCTGTGTGACGTGATTGATTGATTATGAGGTGAGTGCGACCTGTTTCTCCTAGAAGGAAAGAATAGGGGTGTGTGTTCGGGCATGTTTTTTGGGCGCATCGACTCGGTCTGGTTAAAACTGGTTGACATTTCCTGCCATGACGTTCGCTTCCCCCTCAGGAGCTCAAATGCGGTTGGCTCAAGTCGTGTCCTCCTGCTCTCCTGATTGGCTCCACCCTGTGTCCATCACAGACCAACAGCCAGAGCACACCTGGTGTACTGTCTGTCTGTTTATCGGCAGACTGACTGAAATATATGAGCCCTAAAACACAAGGCTTTAGGGCTCTGAGTGCCTGCATCCTGTGTGAACGAGTAGGTGTGCCTGCCAGTGGCATGTGGCAAGGTTTTCGGCGGGGGGGGGGCAGGCGAGAGGAAAGGGCATTACAGAAATCCCCAGCCGACCCCCCCCCCCCCCCGCCAGCTTTACTTGTACTTATTTCACTAAATCTGTGGAGGAAACAGAAGATGTGGAACTTTCCGGATGAAAAGAGCAGCTGTCCCCCCTGGCCGGCTATCCCCCCCCCCCCCCCGGTCTCTGTGGTACCTTTGTTCCGTGTGTCCCCCCACCCCCCCACCCCGCTGACGGGGGCCGGGCATTTAGCCGGTTCACCGCTGTGACGAGGGGCATTCACCTGCTGTTCGCGGGGGTAATAATGGAGAGCTCTGTGCTGGTGACTCTCACACTGCTCTCACTCCTTGTGTAAGGTCTGCAGTGCACAGTGGGACTGTTTCAGTTTGGGGGGGGATGGGGGGGGGGTTCTAATTAATACCTAAGAGTAAGAATCTGTGTAGGATGGCGGTGTAAATTTTGGAGTCATTGGAGGTGATTTCTGATGTCTCTGTATTTCTCCCTCCTCTCTCTATCCCCCCACCCCTCTCTCTGTCTCTCTCTCTCGCTCCCCTCAGGTGAAGCAGTCCCACAGTGAGTCACATGTTGCAGAATCTTCCAGCGTCAGGTAACGTCGCCCGTCCCGACAGATCTGCATGACAGAGCGTGCTTTTCAACGAGTGTTCCGGTGCCTGAGGAAACAGGCCGGTGGGACGATGTGTAATTAGGGCCATTAGTTTAATTAATTAGTTAGGGGCCGGGTCATGTGACCGAGGAAACATGCAACCTGTTTTTTCCGGCCTTGTCCTCAAGAGGTCACTGTCGGCACCCTAACTGTGGCAATCAGCGGGGATACGGTCAAAGAGCGTGTGTGTGTGTGTGTGCCCGTGTGTGTGTGTCTGTGTGTGAGTGTGCACGCGTTCCTGTGTGTGTGTGTTCGCAGTGAAAACGATGCTGAACACACACACGCTTCTCAGCGAGGGAAGAGTCCGCAGGCTCCATTGTTTGTTCAGCGGGTCGGATCCTGTTGCTCTTGGACTTAAGTGCATTAGGATGGATGTGGCTGGAATGAGCTCGGAGCGGCGGGGAAGTTATTAGAAGGGGTGCGGACACTCCGTCAGGAGAATTCCTGGGGTGACATTCGGGGGTATCAGCAGATTTCTTGGGCCCGGTGCCGGCCTCCCAAACCCCATGGGGAGAAGGAATTTGACTGGGTGCTTTACCCACCTCTGGTCCAGCTGCAGTCAGCCGGTCAGTTTGGGGGGGGGGGGGGGGGGCGTGGGGGGGGGGAGGGAACGGCATTTAGAGGATCCTCCGAAGTCTGCTGTCTGGCAGCTTTATGTATTTAGTGCTAACAGCGGTAACGATGGGGAAAAGATGTTGGGGTTGAGCGAGACAAAAACAGCGTCTGTGTGGGAGCGTTGCTTTGCAAGCATGCCGTACGCTGATCCCAAGCTGCTGATCGTGATTTGATGACGTTTCGATGACCGTTTTCAATAACGTTTTTGTCAGATGGATGAGAGAATATGATGCTTTTTTGCTCTGCTTTACCAAAAACGTGGAGAAGCGAATGGAGGCGTGACTCCTGTGAGCCGTTTGCACCCGTATTTATCACTGCCCGAGCTGTAACACGGGACCCTGAGACGAGGCGATTTTGTTCCCCCTGTTGTTGGGAAGCCTCATCATTTACTGAGGTTTCCCAAGAACGAGAAAAAAAAAATCGACCCGTGTCAAGATTTTCAGCACTTCCTCAGTCGTAAGCCAGTTAGCAAACCTTTTCACATCTGACAGATAAAGTGACGTCAACATTTAAGGAAAGTCTTCTTAAACTGCTAGAAAATATCATTTTTGTGCATTCATACTCAGCATATGGAAGAGGCCTAAGTTGTAACAGAGGGGTGTGATTTGAGTGACTGAGTGGGATCTCTGGAAGAGAGGGTCTAATGTGGAGGCCTAAGTTGTAACAGAGGGGTGTGATTTGATTGACTGAGTGGGGTCTCTGGAAGAGAGAGGGGTGTGATTTGAGTGACTGAGTGGGGTCTCTGGAAGAGAGAGGGGTGTGAACGCTGAGGGATTCGGCGAGGGAGGTCTTTCATATCCTGTCTGCGCGGGACTCCCGTCCGGTTTGGGCCGGTTGGAGAGAGGTCCTGGGAATGTGATGACTGCCTCATCAGAGCTCGCGCACCTCAGCGAAACCTCACCCCAGCGCTGCCCCCCCCCCCCCCCTCGGGGGCTCGGTCTGCGGGACCTCAGAGCTCACTGTGACCACCCCCCAACCCCCCCACCCGGCACCCCAGGGAACATGGCGGCAGGTCAAACACTGCCTTTAAAACAACGAGGTTTATTCAGCGTGCTATACCGTGGTGTAGACCTCAAAATCACCTCCCATGCGCATAAAATGGTGTGTGTGTGCGTATATATGTGTGTGTGTGTGGGTGTGTGTGTGTGTGCGTCGGTGTGTGTGTGCGTGTGTGTTTTTTAGACTGTGAATTTATACTTGTATGTTTGTATGTGCCTGCGTGTGTATATCTGCATGCATGCATGTTACTTCACTCTTTTGCAGTCTGTCTCCTCTCTCTGAATGATGGGAAGTCTTGTTTCTGTCTCTGAGCATTGGACCAATAACAGTTCCTGGGGTCAAAGGTTACCATATGTTCCATATCAACCGTTCGCTGTTCCGCAGAAGATACCAACTCAGCTTACAGCTTGATATCCTGGGAATTGACTTGTCATTTATAAGACCTCTGCACTTTGGTATAGCGTCCCAAAGAAACAATTTCAGTACCAGGGTAAATCACTCTTGAAACACATTTTGAACTTTTCCATTCAAAAAAGAACAAGAAAAAAAACACACACTTCTTCACGCTTACAGCTAGGTATCATCGTATAGCACCGTGCGCGAGAAAAGAAATAGAAATATTTCGTATATGAGGCCATGGAGACCAACCTCTCTCATTTCCTGCTGCTGAACTGAGAGAAACTGTCAGAGAAAAACACACTGAAATGGAACCAAGGCATTGACTGCAGGCCTTCCATTGTGTTTCCATGTAAAATGTCAGTTTTTTTTCATGCAGATCTGAGGTATTCTTCTTTTTTAGATATGCATCCATTTAGCTTTTTCTGTCTAATTATAATAAGCCATTGAATACTTTTTTGCTTCTTTACAATGTATTTAAAATGCAGTAAAATAGAATGCACATATCTTGCATTTTTTTGGAACGGTTTTCAAAAATCAGTGTTCTAGAACTCCACTGCCTTCAGTCACCAGTAGTGACTGTGACATCAGCATTAGAATGTTCAGCTAAGACCATTCTAATCACACGTATTGTGATCTCGCACCGTAAAGGGTTAAGGGTGAGCCAGCACTGTGCAGTCTACAGTACCTCTTTATCCTCATTGGTGCAGAGTTACAGGTCCGTTTCAGAAACATTTTAAGAAGCGCGGCTGTGTTATCTTTTAGCCCCCCTCCAGGCTCTCCCTCTCTAAATACCTCGTTTATATTCATCCGTCCAGCCTGAAAGCGAGATTCAGCCGCCCGTGAAGAGACGTTATCGCTCTCTCTCTCTCACTGTCGACGGACTGGCTTCTCGTCCGCGGTGGGGTAGATCCGCGAGTCACACGGCCGCAATCCCCCCCGCCCCCCCTTTGGGTTTTAAGCCCCCGCCCTTTGATTCCCCCCCCACCCCCCACCTTTACCTGTTCTGTCAACTAAAGGCTCCTAAACTCCACGTGGGAGAAGATGTCTGTTGAGGAGGCCTCCTCCCGTCTCTCTCTCTCTCTCTCTCTCTTTTTTGGGGGGAAAATGTTGGCGCTCGGCCCAGCGTAGTGCCGGGTTTGACAGCGTCCCGGGCCACTCCTGTCGGGACACCCCCGTGCGAGGTGCTACCTTACCTCATTAGCGCTGTGAGGTAACTCTGCACCTCAGTCACACGGGCCATTCAGTGGCTCAGACCAGGGCTGCCCAACCCTGTTCCAGGAGATCTACCGTCATGTAGGTCTTCATTTCAATCCCAATTTGGCACACCTGATTCTACTAATTAGCAGCCCGAGGAGATGTCTTGCTGTTGAGTGAGGTGTGATTTGTTAGGGTTGGAATGAAAACCTAGGGGATGGTTGATCGCCAGGAACAGGGTTTGGCACCCCAGGTTTCAATGGAGGGGGCAGACAGAAGGGATCAAAGACACAAAACCCTTTTCTGTGTGCATGCATTTATGTATGTATGCAGCCCATGTGTTTATTCCGTTTGATTTAAGCTGGGTCTGAGTCAAACTGCCGTCTCAGTTTGAATGAAGGAATACCGGAAACGCTGTGGACAGACATCCCCGTGTCCCTTACCTTGTTACATTTTCCCTGCGTGCGTGTGGAACAAACTCGACAATTTCGACATTCTGGCCAAAATTTAATTTTTCTTGGAACAAAACATTTTCTCTTCTGCACCGAGGAGATGGAGAGAATGTAATGCGTCAAGGATTGTATTGTGAGGTTGGAAACTATAAATGCTAAGCTGGCGGGTTTTTTTTTCTTTGTGGTTAAATAATAGGGCTTGAAATAAAAATCCGGAACATTTTTACAGGTCCTGACAGGTGAGTAGCTGTTTAATGGTTTTTTATAATTATTTTTGTTTTTCAGGTCTATGGAAATGCAGGACTTAGCTAGTCCTCACAATCGAGTCAGCACCGGTGATCCCTCCGCCTCCAAACTGGACAAGTCTAACCTGAGCACTGCTTCAATTACGTCCAATGGAACAGGAGGTGAGATAGGGAGCTCTCTGCTGATTGGTTGATTGGTAGGTAATGATTGGAGGTGTTCCAGTGCACGGCTAGATGGCCCGTTCTTCAGCAAAACCACTAGCGATAGTTTTTGCGTGCTCTTCATGTGAGGGGCAGTGGTGCATTGTGGGAACCCACAAAAGCATGAGACGCCTTGATCTCTTTTAACTCCATTAGACGTGACTGTCAGTTGTAGCCCCCCCTACACACACACACACACACACACACACGCACGCACGCACACTTAAGCCTTTGGAGGGACGCAAGCACTTTATAGTCCCTTTGTAAGTGTGTGTAAACAGTGAATGTGAGTACTTCAGTATACACTTCTTCCACTTTGTCAGATTTTGGCCCTTTGCCCAGATCTGACTGAAAATAACTTCCATCAAAAAAAGGCGATATTAAAGCATCATTTTCTTTTCATGTGTCAACACCAGCAAGAACTTTCTCCTCTGCCTTCTTTATTGAAGTGAAAAAAAAAGCTATTCAAACAGAGCTGTTTTCACTTAGGTTAAATACATACACGGAAAAGTGAATAAAATCATGTGAAAGCTCTCTGAAAGTACTCAGGTTTTTACGCAGTAGAGTCCCGTTTTATTTTATTTTTTATCAGTGAAAAATCTTGAAGGTTAGTATTCCTAACTTATAAACGGCGCTGCTGTTTTATGAATTTGCCGTGGAAAAAATGATGTAACGTTTCTTTTTTTTTGTTTTACATAGAAACCCGTTTGTAGCAACAGACACAGACACTGCAGAGTGAATAAATCTCTCTAGATTAAAGGGGAGATAATGGATTTAGCAGCGCTGTGTAGAGGTTGACTGCACTAGTTCCAAAACAACTGCATACCTGGCGTTCTTAGAAAAACGTCGCCAGATTCACCCACGGGATTGTGGGCCTCTCTGTCTAATCCTTGACAATAATTCATCTTATTTTTGTACTTTTCCTATTTATGTTTTTGAAAATCCAGTTTGGTCTCTAGCCCTTGTGTTTTTGACTCTCGGTTTTAGTGCTGTTTCAGTTGAAATATGTGTAATGGCAACCAGTCATATTTGGTAATCTGGCTGGTCTACCATGCAGTAATTGTTCAGACAGGCATGGTCCTGTCCTCTCATGTCACTTTTTTTACATTTTACATTAGATTATATATGCATCAGTTCAATTCAATTTCATAATCAAGGGAGCGCTGCAGTCCTAAGCTAACTGTGCTGCGACGTCGTACCCAACCGACTTTTCAGATTTTTCGGGGAGCGATTCCATTGAGTATCGGGGTCCGCTTTCATAGACCCATCGGAGCAGGAAGCGGTTCTGAATTCGGGGGGTTCCCCCCGTGAAAACAGGGCCTGCTTCCTCCCCCCCCCGGAATCAGCCCGGGTTGTGTACCCCTGGACCCCGACCCCGGTGCTGCGCTCTCGAGGCTGTCTAATCCAGATCAGCCGGTTTGGCCTGGTTTATTTATAAAGTGTGTTTATTTATGAGCCGCTCACGCTGCTGGGTCAGGCCCACCTTTTGGCTCCTGCGGTTGGACCGGCACCAGTGGGGGGGCGGGGGGGGGGCAGTATTTATGGCCCCCAAGTGCCCAGTATCTGGGAGACAGGAGTCCGCTTTTTAAGAGCCCCCCCCAGATCCCCACGAATGCCAAAAAGAGAGTGCCAAGCACTTCAGGAGAGAAGACGCACTTTAACGTGACCTGGAGGTGTAGATGATTATGCTTCACATTTGAGTGACGCACTCCGTGGTCCTGAAAGCAATATCATACCTGTGTGTGAGTGGGCCAACCTGAGAAGCTGGTGCTGAAGAACCTCTTGGTGCTGTTAAATCAGTGGGTTCTGAGGAATCCCCTTGGTTCTGCTAAATCAGTGGACTCTGAAGAATCCTCTCGGTTCTGTTAAATCAGCAGGTTCTGAGGAATCCTCTTGGTTCTCTTAAATCAGTAGATTCCCTCGCAGGCTGTTAGAGACTGGATTGTGCTCACAGGCCTAACCCACGGCTAATTTCCATGTCGTTCGTTCAAATGTGGTGAAATTAACGGTGGCCTTCCTTCAGTCAGTATTCATCCTTAACTGTGCCTTCCAAATGAATGTTTCCTATTTGAATCCCCCTCACCGTTTTCCCAATACAAGCACTGTTGGCTGAACTCACCACACTGTGGTTATGAATAAGGAAGAAACACTTAACATTTATTTCTAAGTCAAAGCTACTGACAGGTAGAGATTGATTCCAGGCCAAGGTTCTGTCAGGCTGTCCTGAAAGTGGAAAGATTATGACAGACAGGATTTGGGGATTTTGGTGGGACTTTTAATTTGGCGGGACATTAATTTATTTAAGGTCACAGGGTCAAAGGGCAAGGTCACAAGTTCTCCGTTTTCTAGTTTGGTCAAGTGTGCAGGGGTTTTTATTGAACTTGACAAAAACATCCTGGCTGTTTCCGGAAACTTATTGATGGCTAATTTAAACTGGATATTTATTCAATATTATTTCATTGTATAAAGTTAAGGGTGAGATTTTAACCGAGTTGAATTCAACTAGCTTGCTCCCCCGATGTTGAATTGAACCGAACCCACTTCGATAGCCAGGCGCTAATGGAAGAGTTTATGTAGTGTTTCCTCTTCTTATTGTGATGTCACAGAAGTAGATAGCAGGTGGTTGTGGGTATTCATTAATGGTGTGTCCCTCCCCTCCTCCTCAGGCGAGAACATGACTATTCTTAACACAGCCGATTGGTTGCTGGGTTGCAGCACCTCCTCTTCCGCCTCAAGTATGAAGGACTATGGTATAGTGCATGCGTGTGCTGACATGACCCCCTCTGACTGCTGTGCTTTTCCTTTTGGTGTGTGTGTGTGTGTGTGTGTGTGTGAGTGTGTGTGTGTGTGTGTGAGTGTGCACATGTGTGTGTGTGAGTGTCTGAGTGTGAGTGTGTTTGTGTGTGTGTATGTGTGAATGTGTGAGAGAGTGTGAGTGAGTATGTGTGTGAGTGTCTGCAAGTGTGTGTGTGGATGTGTGCACACGCATGTGTTTGTATGTGGGCGTGCGTGCGTGTGCATGTGTGTGTGTGTGCATGCTTTCCTGTGTGATGACGAGAGGCGACAATAAAGATTATCAAACGGTTACATATACAATGGAGCAGTTACCGTAGTTACCTTAATGTGTGATGTAATGTCTTACCAGTTTAAGTTTTTCCTTGCTCTCCCGCAACGGAGACATGAATTCAGGAAACAGCAGCTCCCTAGTAACCAAAAAATACACCAGATTAACACTACCTGACACACAGTTGAACAATTGAAACTTTTGTGAATTTCTTGCTTTTACATATTCATTCTTATTCCAATCAGTTTGGCTGCTGTTGGATTCAGATAATTTTTTTGGTTAAATTATTAAGCGTTTGATATGTACACGGCATGAGCACAGTCATCCACAGTTAAGTTAATTTGGCAAAACTTGTAACCAGTTTTTCTCCGAAGATACTGTGTTTACTTGATTTGAGTCCACAGGGTCCTAAAACCTGTCTTGTCTGTGGAGTCCTAAAACCTTGAAGAACACGTGCCGTGTGTGGAATACGTGTTACGGTGTAAATATCTTATTTTCTGCCGGACTGGTCTAAGCCCTGCTTCTGCGGCTCTCCCTGATTCAGGGTTGTGATTTCCTGCCGTGTGTGTTTTTTGTTCCTGTGTGAGGCCTTTCAGATGGGCCTGGTCCAGAAGCTTCTATGGGTGGGAAAAATAAGCGTGACGTGTCTGTCAGCGGCCTGGATTCAGTCAACGTTCGTCTTCTACAACTTTGACAAACGCCCTTACGGAAACGAGCTGCACTGGAACGTATATTTCAAATGAAATATATTCATCAAGATATTGCGGCACTTGCAGCAGAGTACATGGGAAAAAATAACATTATATTGCGCTGTGGAATATATTTTAAGGATTCAATTGTATATTTTTACATAGTCTACATATCTACAGTATATCGTGGTGTGTTGCTTTTCCACAAGGGTGCAAGGATGAAATTTTGCAAGGCCATTTTGTTTTGTTGGACTCACCCAACTGCGTTTGTACAGTAAATACAAATAGTTACTGTTGGAAGTATTTCAGGTCTGTCTGTCTGCCTGTGTGTCTGTCAGTCACTCCATAAACTCCTCCCCCTTTCAGTCAAAACGGAGCCAATGAACAGCAGCGAGACCGCGACCACGACGGGAGACGGGGCCCTGGAGACCTACGCCGGCTCAGGTGAGGCGTCTGTGGGGGTTGGGGCGGGCGGGGGGGGGGGGGGGGGTCGTCCCTGACATCCAGCTGCAGGGTCAGGGCCGGGCCTCTCCCCTCCCGAAATCCAGGGGGGGAACCTGTCCGTCCGTCTGTCCATCCCGTCCGTCCGTGTGCCCCGGGGCCTGCCCTTACGGTTTGAACTTGAAATGTCAGTGAGCGAGGGGGAGGGTGGAGGGGGAAAGGGGTGGTGGTGGTGGTGGTGGTGGGGGGGGGGAAAGCATTCTCTATTTAGCCACAATGCGCGGATGCACCGGGGACGGATTCCAGAACATTCCGCCACCCCGCTGTGCTCGTAAGACCCTGAGCCCCGAACCTTAATCATCCCCCCCCCCCCCCGCTCGTCCCGGCAGACAGAGACATCCGCCTGACGGCCTGTCAGTTTCCACGGCGTCTGGTCTGTTCTCTATTCCGCGCCGAGCGTGACGCGTCGCGTGTGACGAGTGCGTTTCCGTGCTCGTCTTTTAGGCTCCTCCCACTTTTTTAGCACGCAAACCCCCCAACAGCAGCTAAAAGGGAAGGCTAGCTGTCATTTTTCTCATAGTTATTTACCCTCCATTTTAAACCAGTGTTTTGGTGTATTTAGCTAATTAGCGCAATTAGCCAGGGTAACTAGTGGAAACAAAAACCTGCAAACACACTGGCTCTCCATGACCAGAATGCCCACCCCTTGTGCTATAGCAGTTGAGGTCAAACAGCTCGCTACTGCACGTGACCCTACCAGGATTTGAACCAGCAACCTCCTGTTTACAAGCTCCAGTTCCCCATAAATACTGTATGGGTGTATAGTGACTGTGCCCCCAGACACCTCCTGATGAACAGGGAAATTAAATGGAAATGTCACGGTCATCATACCCGGTGGAGGTGGTGGTTTTGGGACGAGTGAGGCCTTGCGTTGGTGTGTTAGTGCCCAAGGCTCCCGTCTGGAGTCCAGACACGCTCACTCAGTGTCCCAGACTGTCCCAGTCGATTAGGGGTGCTGTAAGTTGTGTCTTAAGCAAACAAAAAAACTGAGGTTTAGCGTGAGGTAAGGGAGACCACAAGCACCTGCTAGTCAAACTCCACGTACAGTATAGCACATGGCAGATATACATTTTTTTTAATTGTACAAATTCACATTTCTGTTCATCAGCACACATCTATCATGAGAATCGGCTTTTTACTAATGCATACCCAGCATTTTTCTTCTGCTTATTCTTCTCTTATTTTATTTATTTATTATTTTTTTTGGAATTATTTCACAACTACACAATCTGTCTTTGTAGTGCTTTAAGTCCTGGCGTGCTGGCGGGGCCCTGTTGACCTAAGTAAGCAGTAGGACCTCTTAGAAAACAGAGCCCCCTCTCTTGACTTTGGCCCGGGGCCTGCGAGGAGCTTCAGGAGGAGTGTGTGTGTGTGTGTGTGTGTGCAGGCGGTCCTCACAGCGAATGCAGAATGTCAATGCCTAATGAAAAAAACCCTTGTGAAGAGGAAGAGGAGGAGGAGGAGGAGGACCACAGGTGATCCCGCGGCTGGCGTTGGCCCGGACAAAAAGCGATATAGACGATGACAGATTTTATGACTGAAACAGGCTGTACGGGGGGAGGAGGGGGGGGGGCACGCACGGTAATCCACAGGCACAGGAATGCATTAACGGCAGATCGGCGAGCTGCCAGTCAGCATTTATTCCTCTTAAACAAGACCGGCCTGCTTCCCGGTCTCGCCAAGCAACAGGCTGCGTTTAGACTGCATGGTGAATGACTGTGTGTGTGTGTGTGTCTGAGTGTTTATTATCCCCATGAGGCAATTTGTTGTGTTGTGTGTGTGCAGGTGTGTGCGTGTGTGTTATTGTGTGTTTGTGTATATGTGTGTGTTAAGGTAAAAATCAACTTACTGTCATCGGTCGTGAAAGCTACCATTTTCCTATGAGATAAAAGATAATCTGTCTTCAGAAATCGAAAATATTTGACAGGCTGTGTGGGGGGTGGGGGGGGGTGGTGGTGGATGACTGTGACTCAGCTGAAGTGGAACATGGGGGAGACACAAACTCACATACCCGCCCCCCTCAATATTTTTTATACTTCCAGCTATACATCTCTGGTGGGATCCCACAGAATTTTTTGTTTTTAAATAAAGTTGGATTGAAAGGGTACGATGAAAACGTGAGGGTGAGCGCGAGCTTTGAAGTGCAAAGTGTGATTGATTGCGAGAGTGCAATCCCCGCGCTACACCGTGTAGTTCCTTAATCTCTCCGACGGGGCCAACGAGTTGCAGATGGGCTATTAAAAGATGGGCCTGAGTCCCTGCCCAGCTTGGCTCCCCTCGAACTGGATCGCCCCCCCCCCCCCCCCCCCCCCGCTCGATCAGAGAGGGGCGCCCGTGTGTGCGGAGCATCTGTCCCGGACGGAGCGCAAAAAATAGCGAGGGGGGAACCCCGAAATATTCGACCTTTCGGACCGGGGCTTGTCGTAAACCGACAACTTCCTGTGCCTTCTAGCTCTGGCAGACACATACGTGAGTGGTGTTGTGGGTTTAAAAAATGTTTTAAAAAAAGAAGAACTTTTTGTCCTTGAGTACACAGTTTCCTGATGTGTTTTTATTTTTGGGGTGGGGGTAGAAACGTGCTGGTCTGTCCTGGAGGTACACCCTGTAATGTGGGGTTGAACACGTAGTAAATGTCACCTTAAATAAAGCAAGGCGGCCCTTTTAAAATCCTCTAGAGTTGAAGCTGTGGGTAAAGCCTCCTTCTGAAAGCCTTTATTTTGTCTCTCTTCTGTCCTTTCTTTCTTTCTCACACCAACTCCCTCTCTCTCCATCAATATAAAACCTGAATACTGTTTTACGACATTGAATAGTCTCTGTTTTTTTTGTTTTTTTTTAAATGGACTAAGTCATTACAACTTATAAAAATGTGTAAAGGCCAGTGAATACTTAAAGGGATTGTGTTTCCCTACTCAAATAGATCAAGGCAACCGGTTTCTGTAGACCATTTCAGAGAAACCATGTTTGTTGTACAGTGCTCTGTAACCCATTTCAGTGAAACCTGGAGCACACAAGAAGCATTGTGGTTCTTAATATTTGATTGCGGAATAAGTTGCAATCAAACTTATGTTTTGCTTGGTTTGATTTGCTTGATTCATCATTTTCAGATGTGCAGTGTACTGTTTGGAAACCTTATTTATACTATCTCTCTCCTCCCTCCCTCCCTCCCTCCCTCCCCATCCCCCTCCCTTTCTCTCTCTCTCTCTCTCCCTCCTCACAGTAATAACCAGTAGTGGTTACAGCCCAAGGTCTGCACACCAATATTCCCCTCCCATTTACCCATCCAAGTAAGTCTACCACCTCCTTCGGTCAGTGTAAGTCTGAGGTCATAATAGTTGATGATCAATATGTGGGTGCCAGATCATCAGATGATGTCAGTATTTAGCATCATGTCAACACTGGTAAAATCGCGAAAGTTGAAATCTTTTAAATTTAGTTTTGGACATTTGTATAGTTCTTGCCGGTGTCGCCTAACTCCCTCAAGAACAGGGGATGGTTGGCGGGTTTTCGAGCGACGGTAAAGGAAAGCAGATGTAGTCAGTGTTAGAAGATAATTTTACTGTGTACTTTTTTTTTTAGTCCTCACTGCAATGCACATTCTTTGATTGGATCTTTGATAGTAGTGGAGGGGAGAGGTAGGGGGGTGGAGGGGGGGGGAGTTCCCTGAGCCCGTGTCTTGCGCATGGCGTAACTGCGTGACTATCGTGCCCCCCCTGACCCCCCCCCCCCCACACACACAGGCCGTACCCGCACATCCTGTCGACGCCCGCAGCCCAGTCGATGACGGCCTACGCGGGACAGACCCAGTTCGGCGGCATGCAGCAGTCCACCGTGTACACCGCGTACTCCCAGACCGCCCAGCCCTACGGGCTCTCCACGTACGGTACGTTTCCCCAGCATTCGGGGGGGGGGGGGGGGGGGGGATATGATACGGGGGAACGCTTCTGCGAGGGTAATCGGGTGTTGGGAACATCTCCATTATGTTAATGTGATATGGGCTGTAACATTTAGCATGCGGGACACTTGCACAACATTTATATGGTACAGGAGGACATTTCTGAAACATTTATGTGGCACATGGGGATATTTTGGCAACTTTTACGTGGTATGGGGGGGACATTTTTGCAACTTTTATTTGGTATGGGGGGACATTTTGGCAACTTTTATGTGGTACAGGGGGGCATTTCTGCAACAGTTATGTGGAAAAGGGGGACATTTCTGTAACATTTATGTGGTATGGGGGACATTTTTGCAACATTTATGTAATATAGGGGGACATTCTTACAATGTTTATGTGGTATGGGGGGACATTTTTGTGGGACGGGGGGACATTTCTGCAACATTTCTGTGGTAAAACTGGACATTTCCGCAACATTTCTGTGGTACGGGGGGGACATTACTGTAACATTTACGCGGTGTTGGGAATGTTTCCCGTAATGTTAATGTGTTAAAGGGAAACACACTGCAGTGCCAAACGCTGCACTTCCTTGAGCTCTCTCTCGTGCCCGCTAAAGCACTTAGCTGTACGTTCATCGGAGCCTGGTCTGACTGCTCCTGTCAGCCGTGACGCTGATTGGTTGGCATCGCCTCTGCTTAATGCCCGAACCCTTATGTGTGCAGCTAAGTGCTTTAGCGTAAATGTAAATGAATAAAAGAGAAACCGAAATGTAGGAGAAGCGCCTGCTTAATTCGGCCAGCGATGGGGTCTGCGGCGGCGGGTTGTTTCGCGGTGATGTCACCGGGCGGGGGGGCCCTCGCTTTCTCCCGCAGATTTGGGAGTGATGCTGCCAGGCATAAAGACGGAAGGGGGGCTCGCCCAGACACAGTCCCCCCTGCAGACGGGCCTGAGCTACAGCCCCGGGTTCAGCACCCCCCAGCCCGGCCAAACGCCCTATTCCCCCTATCAGATGGCAGGTCAGTAACACTCAACCCCGTTCATACCCCCCCCCCCCCTCCCCCTTCGCTGTACCAACCCCAACCCTCTCTACTGATCTAAGCAGCCCCCATCCCCCCGGAAATGTTGATATAGCACCTCTGATGATGTGAGAGCCAAGTAGGTTCTGATGTAAATTATTGGTGCTCACCATGGGTCTGTGTGTGTGTGTGTGTGTGTGTGTGTGTGTGTGTCTGTCTGTCTGTCTGTCTACGCGTTTGTGTGGGAGGGGGGTGTAACAGCAAGACTGTGTACACACTGGTTTCCTGCTATCCCGGAAAAAAAAAACGAAAAGAAAATTTATTGAAAATGAATAAATAACCTCAGTGTCAGCCCACGTAGTCTTGTGGGCCAACAGAGTCTGAACACGTTTGGCAGGTTTTTTTTACATCGATTATAAAGCCATTGGCCCGACAGTCACAGCGTTTTGATGCATTCCATCAAATCCATTATTATGGTTTAGGACTAGTGCAGTTCTTAAAAATAATCTCTCTCTAAGCCTCTTACTTTGAGTATCTTGTTACTAAGCCTGGAAATTGTTTTTTTCTCTTTCTTTCTTTCATTCTTTCTTTCTCTTCTCTTTTCTTCCTCCAGGTTCCAGTTTTGCTCCGTCGTCGGGCATTTACCCCGGCAACAATTCCGTGTCCAACTCGGCGAACTTCAGCAGCTCACAGCAGGTACGCCGACGCGCGTTTCGTTTTTTTAAGGTTTCTCTGCTCCCTTGGTCTCCCCAAAGCACTGCGGCGGCGATGCGTGTTTCCCTTCAGACTGAGGCCTTTAGCAGACGCTCTTACCCAGAGCGACTTTCCCCCCCGAGCGATGCGTCGTGAAGCCTCTGTACACCTTGGGTCACCCCCCCCCCCCCGCCCCCCCGATTTCTCAGGGCGCGTAATCACTCTCTCGGCCGATAACAGCAGTGACGGTCGAAGGTCTGCTCTGGAAGTGCGCTCAGGCGCGGACGGCCTCGCCGCGGGGCCCTGGCCGTATTTCACCGCATTTTAACGTCTCGCCGTTTCATCCCCTGTGCTGAACAAAAAAAGAAAAAAACTCAAAACAGGGGCCCTCGTCCCGTCCCGTTCGGACGGACGGGTCGCTTTTGCAGCTGTCGGTAGGGTTTTGGGGTCGGGATACGGGGGCAGGGCTCTATTGTTTTGTTTTTTTGTTACCCCCCCCCCCCCCCCCCCCAGACAGGTCTCCTTTCCAGCCCCTGTTACACAGGACTGAGTAAAACCCCTCTGTATTGCAGTTCTGGAGACCTCATCATCTAGATGAGTTTCCATTGCTTTTCTCTATTGAGACGAGGCCTCAGTCAATAACATTAGTATTCTGAGCAGGGAAAAACTTCATAATGCCTCCGCAGATTCAACTGGCCACCCGGGATGTCATGAGCTCGGAGAGAAAATATGAAGAAGTAGAAGAAGGAAGCAATATGTATTTGCTTTTTTTTTTTTTTTTTTTTTTTTAAATAAATAACAGATTGTTTCTCCATGAGCAGCACTGCTGTTGCCTCTGATTGATTGTGTTTCCGTAGGTTAAAATAAGAAAGGGGTCTACGGTGAATTTTTGTGTTGGTGTATGATGAATGTGGCTTTTAAACCAGCGGTATAATTTGTGAGCTGATGTACATAGTGACCATGGAACTAGAACAAAAAGTACACGTGAGGCATGAGGGAGACCTTTTTATTGTTCCCGTTCGGTCTCCCCGGGACGATCCCGGAGGAGCAGACGCTTGTAAAAAGCGGAATTTTTGCCGTCTTCAATAAAAAGCCAAGAAAAGCCACTTGTGGACAAATACTGTGAAACAAGACGAAAAGTGATAAAACATCTTCTCTTCAAAGAGCACAATAGCCTGACGTCTCCTGGAAGCCTGATAGCTTCTGTGTCGGGAGAGAGTTGACAAAATGGCTGCTGGACCTGGGACGATGGGGTTGAGACAGGATAGCATTTAGACAGATAGACAGAGGGATTTTTTAAAAAAATATATACATTTTTTAATAATTCTTTTATGCACGCCAAGGTTTTTGTGTGGGACAGACGCTGGCCCGTCCTGTCTGACTGGTAAGAGCGGTGGCTGCTGTTTTTCAGGACTACCCTTCCTACACCGCCTTCAGCCAAAACCAGTACGCCCAGTACTACTCGGCCTCCACCTACGGCGCGTACATGGCCTCCAACAGCACCGTGGACGGGACCGGCTCCGCCTCCTCCACCTATCAGCTGCAGGACACGGTGCCCACCCTGACAGGACAGGCCGGTGAACTCCACCCAAGTAAGTCCCCTCGGCCTTCTCCTCCCAAACCACTCCCACCAAGTGCACACTGTGCAAGCCCCTCCCCCTTCTCCTCCTAAACCACTCCCACCAAGTGCACACTGTGTAACCCCATCCCCCTTTCTCCTCCTAAACCCCTCCCACCAAGTGAACTGTGTAAGTCCCCTCCCCCTTCTCCTCCCAAACCACTCCCACCAAGTGCACACTGTGCCAGCCCCTCCGCCTTCTCCTCCCAAACCACTCCCACCAAGTGTACACTGTGCAAGCCCCTCCCCCTTCTCCTCCTAAACCACTCCCACCAAGTGTACACTGTGCAAGCCCCTCCCCCTTCTCCTCCTAAACCACTCCCACCAAGTGCACACTGTGCCAGCCCCTCCGCCTTCTCCTCCCAAACCACTCCCACCAAGTGTACACTGTGCAAGCCCCTCCCCCTTCTCCTCCTAAACCACTCCCACCAAGTGTACACTGTGCAAGCCCCTCCCCCTTCTCCTCCTAAACCACTCCCACCAAGTGCACACTGTGCAAGCCCCTCCGCCTTCTCCTCCCAAACCCCTGCCACCAAGTGAACTGTGTAAGCCCCTCACCTTTCTCCTCCCAAGCCCCACCCACCAAATGCACACTCAATGAAAGTTGCGGTGGAAACCTTCTCCAGGCTGCAGCAGCTGTTGGCAGTGAGCTGTCTCTTTAGCCAGGAAGCCCACGCCTGGTTAACGTCTTTCACAGTGAAGTGAAATTGTCCAGAGGCACAGTCACATCGCTACTGTACTGGCTTGGGAGCCATAGTAGATGATGAGCATGCATTAGATGATGATCCTACATTTATTTTTTACTTTACTTTTATTTAACTTTTTCATTTTTTCCTGTGGCTGACTAGTTGCCCAGACAGTTAGCTTATTTAATTCTACGAAAGGATATAATTGTGCAGAATTTTTTTTTCTGCTTAATGAAGGGGGGCAACGGATGGTGTTTCCAACCCCCTCCCAATTTACTTGGATTTGCTTCCCATGGTATTGGGGCATGACTCAAAATGGCGGATGGTCCGCACCCAAGAAAGCACAGTTAGCCAATGAGTGTTGAAGGGGGGAGGGGTTTGGGTACTGGTCTTCAATCCAGATTTGAGTGATGCAAAGATTACAGGGCGGCACGTCAAAGCTGAGAGAACGTTCTAGGCCTTGCAATGATGAAAGGGGAACTGAGCCGATCCGAAATGTGAAACGTACACACAGAACATGACGGGGGTTGCCTCGATCCGCTCTGGTTTAAATGGGCTGGATCGGCCCGGGACGTCCTGTCAGTACTCTTTTTTCGAGCTGTGTGCTCCAGTGTGGTCGGCTCTTCAGACGGTCGATGATGATTAAGCTCTGTTCAGCTTTCCGGAACGTTCCGACGCTCCGTGTTATGGCTCTTCCACTGAAAGAGGGGGTTGCTCTGCAAATTTGACCTTCCCTTCGCAAAAATGCGTTGGCCCGGATTCCACCCTCGCCATCGACATGGTCAGCCCTGGTCTCAAGAGGCGAGACCGAATGATTTAATCTGGGAGGCATTTTGGTGCTGTTTAAGAAGACTCCACAGCTCGGTGTAACCACGTTTTTGTTTTTTTTATCGTACATACGTCACTGTCTCATTATGTAATTGAGTTGAGGTATTTGCTTGAACCGACTGCATCCTTCAAGCACATCCAAGTTTGCGGCCGGACGCATTTGTTCCATTTATGGCTACCTTTCGCATGAATCCAAAGCATGGTAACGTGGCTAACCTGCACAATTACTCTTCGGCCGTAAATTCAGAAAGTCCTTTCTGTTACGCGGTTCCTGATGCTTGCCAGTACAGTCATAACATTCTCGATTTCTTTTTTGCTGTGGGAATGAACTAGAGGGCTGTCTATAATAGATGCCTGAGTGACAGCTGCGGCCTCCATTTTACACCAGTTAAACTCGACTGTTTCCCAGGGTAACGGAGGTTACTCGTTTGTCATCGGAGTTGTCGGAAACGATAGAGGGGTACAGATCGTGTCAAGTAGTGTGCTGATTGAGCGCTTCGACGTTATGAAAACTTCCACCCAAAGACAACAACAGCAATAAAAAATTTCTTCATGAAGTAAAAAAAAAAAAAAAAAAATTCAAAGGGAAATTCGATATTCGGTGCCTTGGTTTCAGTCCAAAGATAAAATCATTTGCGTTTCGTTAACTGTTTTATCTGGAATTCAATACTGCATTGCTTAAAGACCACATTTAAGATTAAATAATTAAATAACTAGTTTTCAGAATCAGTTTTGATCCATAATGTTAGCATTCTATGCGTCTGTGAGCTGGAAGGGTAAACAGTGATTTATGTATATGTATTCATATGTGATTCTTAAATTTTTTTTCAAATGAATGAAAAATGGTGAGAATCCACAACCCCCCTCCCCTCCCTCATGACCAGGGAACACGACACCCCCAAATCCACTGCTCCCCTTACCCCTGGCCTGTGTTTATGTTAGGGTTTGGAGCCCTGATTGGTGGTGTTTCAGGTCTGGTATCAAAGCGGAGAGAAGGAACTGCGGCATTCCTGGATGTAATAGTCTGGGGGATTTTTTTTCCCGGTTTTCCTTGGCAGTCGTTCAGGGCCCTGATTAGGGAAGCTAATCATTCTTTTCCAATCACGGACACGTTCCGTCTTTTTTCCACCCCGTGAGCTCGGCCATTTTTCCTGATTGAGACATAACAGTATGCGAGCGGAGGCCTCGCTGTCTGCTTCTACTTAACTGCCTTAGCGTGGGCTCTGTTTGGGGGGATTCGGAAGCTCTGTGTGTGTGTGTGTGTGTGTGTGTGTGTGTGTGTGTGCGCCTGAGAGCGAGAGAGAGAGTACATGTGTATGTGTGTACATTTGTGAGAGAAACTGCAATTTATTTGTGTGTATATGTTAATGTGTGTGTGTGTGTGTGTATACATTTGTGAAACAGAGAAACTGAAATTTATTTGTGTGAGTACGCCTCAATGGGTACCTCAACAGTTTGCTGTTCTGTTTTTTAAACAGTCCCAACCTTTACCCCACATCTATCTGAAATCATGATTCATGGAGTTATGCAGGAAATAATATTCACCGTGTGCACTGTGTGTAAGCTTCCTGTCCTTTCCTCAGTCCAGCTGGAGATATGACTGTGTACTCATAGACGTCATCGGTCGTGTCTAAAGCTTGTTATTGGTGACATGGTCCCGTTGTTTTTTTTGGGGGGGGGGGTTTGTGTGTGTGTTTCTGTGGATGAACGTCCTGGTCCTCTTTCCCCCCCCCATCGCAGGCGAATTCGACACGGTGGCGAGCCCCAGTACCCCGATCAAAGACCTGGACGACAGGACCTGCAGGAGCTCGGGGTCGAAAGCGCGGGGCAGGGGGAGGAAGAACAATCCGTCACCGCCCCCTGACAGCGATTTGGAGGTACGCCCCGATACCTCTCCCATTTTGGGGCGGGGGGAGGGGGGGGGGGTAAAGAAGAAAAAAAAACCACTTCACTGAACTGAGATGAATGAAGACAGGTTTTTACCGTTAATAGCTCTTATGCAGCCATTCGTATCAAACAGGATTTAGATTTGGCCTGTGAACAGAGACGCTAATCTGTGGGAGTTTGACTGGGGCTGCGTTTCTCCTTTTAAAATAGTTTTCTACTGCAAATCCTAAACGGGGGGGGGGGGGGGATGTTCTTTTTCCCGTCAGCTAATATTCAGTATCACGTTAAGCTCTGTTCATTATACGGTGTCGTGTAATTGGCTGTATGTTTTGCCCAATCAAAATGCTTCTAAGGTAAATCTCAGTTGATTTGTACACTCACTCAGTATGGCATGGTTGTGCAGTTTGTCAAAGGACCAAAATTAGATAAAGGTTTGGTTGCCAGTGAAAGGTTCTTTGGATCTGCAGGATTTTAAAAAAAAAAAGACAAATTCATATTTTCCACTTTGGAAAGTCCAAATGAAAAACTGCAGTCAGTCAGTGTGATGAGTATATTGACCCAAGGCTGCTTCTCTTTGTCACAGCGAGTGTTCGTCTGGGATTTGGATGAAACCATCATCGTGTTTCATTCGCTTCTGACCGGATCCTACGCACAGAAGTATGGGAAGGTATGCAACCCTTTTCCTCTCTTTTTCATGCTAATTCCCACATTTTTCTCAAAATTTGGAATGCCCAGTCCTGCTCACGCTGGGACGCCCCATCACGACCTCTGTTGGTGATTCGTGAGAGCGCAAAAACGAACGTGCGTACTTTCCTCCGAAGCGTGTGATGTCGCTGCTTCTTCTCACATTGTGGTAGACAATCAGGCTTTCTCAGACATCAGTCAGAGGAGGTCGTTCACATGCAGCTCAGCAGTTGAACCAGCGAGTGGCTGACTGACCAGCAGGGGTCACTGTTGTACAAACCCAACTCTGCTGAAATCCTCCCATCCCCTGGGAGGCACTGCTGCCAATTATGAGTCACACTGCAGGGCTGCCGGCCATAGTTGGCGCTGACATGATCCAATACCAGACCTTAGGGCCCATCCATACACTAGAACAGAGCCTTAACAGATACCCAGACCATGGGGCCCACCCACACACTGGAACAGAGCCTTAACAGATACCTACCTGTGGGGCTGATCCACTCACTGGAGCAGCGCCTCGATCTACAGGTTGATCTACCCCCCGCCCCCCTGCTATTCCCACTCTTTTTAATCGGCGCGTTTAGCGCGAAACAGAAATAATCGCTCAGTAAATGTCTTAACGCAGGGACTTCTGAGGCCTGTGACGGCATGTTCTTGCAGAGCCCTGGCATGTTCTTGGCACGCACACGCCATTTTGGCGGCCAGGTTTTCTGATGTGATTCCTTTTTTTGGGGGGGGGGGGGGGAGTTTCTCAAAAGTATCTGCTTGTTTGACAGCCTTGAGTGTTGTAAAAACATAGCTTGGATGTCACTTCGCTTAAGTGATGCTGACTGCTTAAAAAAACAGGGAGTAAAGGAATCAAGGAAGCCAAGCTGGTAGCATACTTAAGAGGCACAGCTGCTTTGGGCTGGTGTTTAAATTTAAATTCCAAAAAGCTCTTCGGGAACACTGCGTGCATACATAGTTTTATTTATTTTATTTTCTTGGTGGGGGGGGGGGGTGGGGGGTCAATTAACCTAAAATCTTACTGCTGTAGCACACTGAAAATAAGAGTGCAAAATATTTTATCGTCATTGCACAGGAAGGGAAATAGTCCATTTTTATTCCCTTGTACTGAATGATGACGTGTTTGTGTCTGCCTCTTGAGTGTAAACATTGGGCTTCTGGGCCAAATAACACCTTTTTGAACTCTCCATGAGAATAACCTCTTACTTCTTGATACTGTGGTCTCAGGCCGCCGGGCCTTAGCTTAGCATTAGTGGAGAAACTCAGTGGATGAATGACTGCATTTTTTTTTTTTCCCCCTGATTTACCAAATTACTAGCGAAGACAATATCATTGCAGAGTAGTACATTTGCAGTGATTGGTTTTTAGCTCGCAATAATGTGCTGTGTATGTCTGTCTGCTGATTAGACTCTTTATTTCCACATCACTCAGTGACGCAAGTATGTGCGCGATCTGCGTAATTTAATCCATTTGCCAAATTCACAACAACAAAAAAAAGTAATGTCACTGCCATCAGCTACATGTCAGTGTTCAGGTTTTAGCCTTGCAAGTATGTTATTCGTTTCTGAGAGTGAATGAGGGCAGGACAGGTCCTTTAGCAGTGACACGTCGGCGTTCGTAGAGATAAGAATCTCACCTCCCTGTCGATCATATTGACAGGGGAATACAGCCGGGCTCTATAATTTCCTTCATTTCGTTTTTAAGGGAAGCCATGTAATCTCCTCTCCAGCCCCAGCCCCAGCCCCAGCCCCAGCAGCTGCAGTAACCCCCCTCACACACGCGTGTGGAGTTTCCGCACGCGCTGGCCTGGGTTTATTGTTCTGTCTGTGTTGGGGCGTAATTCTGTGTTAGCAACAGGAAGTGGCGAGCTAACGAGGCCATGTGAGGAGGAGGCGGTGTTAGGGAGAGCGACTCAGCCTGCTGGGAGCACAGCCCTTTGCTCACTTCTGGATTCACTTGTTTTTTTTGTTTTTTTTTTTAACGAAGATACTAAAATGCGAATTATGACGCTTTAATGACGCTATCGTTAAATTCTTTTAACGTTCATTAGTTCCGTTTGTAATTTAGGACGTATTCTTCATGGCTCATTGTTTGTCTTTCACCATTTAGACCGAGGCCAAGATAATGCTACGTTCACTCGTACTCTCCGACAGAATTTCACAACAGGACTGTAAGCTATTTGTGAATGCAACCTCCATTTTAAAAAATTGTGTTATATTAATGCTATTAATATTTATTTCAATGCCGCGCTGATTGATTGTCTTTGGAGCTTTTGCTATCTTTAAGCGTGCTCTCCGATTGGTCATAAAGGAGGTTAGTGGAAACCAATTAATAAGCAGGTTCATAAATAAACTCTGAGGCAGACGTCAGCGGTGTTAAAAATAGGAAATACCTGTCTGCTCCTTCTCCCCCTCATCTCTGTGTAGTACATGTGTTTCTCTTAGACAGGCAATTTACAGGCCTTGTGGTAGAAAAGAATCTAAAATGTAGGCAAAGTAAAAAAAAAAATAAAATAAAAAACTAATTTTTTAAACAGATGGTATTTCGAACTTGACCGTACGTTTCTGCAGTCGTGTGAATTGCAGAGGCATAAACCCAGAATCCAGATATTTTTTAAAAAGGCAGGAGTTCAGAGTCATCGCTGGGCCCCCCTCTGGTTTATTTCACACCGTCGCTCCTTTCCCTCGTTCTACCCTTAAGAAATACGATGACAGCTGGTTCTATTCCGAGCCCGGACGAGACCCCCCCCACCCCCCACCCGGTCTATTTATGCTGTCGCCATGGTGACCACAACCATCAAGTTCTAATAGATTTCTTTGGTATGCACCTCTAAACGACTTTAATCTCGTCCCGTCCGCGTTTCCCCTGTGCTCCTGGGACGTTTTCATTCACTTCATCAGTCATGACGGGATGTTAGGAAACGGGACAGGGATATACGCGGTGTCAGGACGGCTCAATACCGCAGACATTTGGTTTCCATTTCTGCTTAAAACGTCGATAGTTTAATCAAATTTTTTTTTTTCCCCCCGAAAAAATGGAATTAAACACAGTGGCGTGTGATTGTCTGAGAGTCATTTGTCTCCAGACGCTTGCTCTGTTTAACCTCTCACGAAACAGGAAGTTGGAGAAGCCGCTCTCGGTGTTAGAGAGATTCGTAGCAGGTGTGGATTTAAACCCTGCGGCGTTTCTCTTTCGGATAATCGCGGGGCGAAGCCTCGTCGGCCAAGACCGGGGCCCACACAGCAGGGCTGCGAGCGTTTCTCTCGGTGTCGAACACCGCCAACAGGTGTGTACCCGCGGCCTAAACAAACAAGCACAACAAAATCGTGTTGACCAGAATCTCGCCGGAGTGCCCACAAATCTCAGCGGGGGGGGGACTCGTGCGTGTTCTGCCCTCTGGGGGGGGGGATTTCAGCCCCACCGCAGCACAAGAGCAGTGGGTGGGGGAGGGGAGGGGGGTGGGCACGGCTATTCTGGGCGCCTGACTGCTCCAGCCAATCACGGGGGGCCGGCATTTGACCCCCGCTGACCTATAGCGGATGATGGTTTTTGCAGCTGAGCGGCAGTTGGCGCGCTGAATTTTCGGAGGGGCCGGGGCCTTTAAATAAGGGATTGTTGACGGGACGGGGCATGTGGGGCCCGTCCGTCATCGTCCGCGCGGATTATTGGGAGATGCCAGCGGCGCAGTTTGGCGCTCGGGACGGGATGTAAGCGCTCGGGTTCCAGCGGCGGGCGCGCTTCCATTAAAAAGGGATTGTCGACTGCGGGGTCCCGGGCTGAGTCAAGTTAAAGTTTCGCACCCCTCACCCACCTCCCCCTACACACATAAAAAACCACACAAAAATATAACAGTTAAATAAACAAATGAAACGTTATTATTTGAGCCAGCACAGTTCAATCCATCCAATCAGTAAGGTTTTTTAATTTATTATCCTGTGTGAGTCTTCCAGTGTTATTGTATTCATGCAAGCCTGTGTGTGTGTTGTACTTTCACGGCCTGTTTGGGGCAGCAGTGTATTATAATGGAGCAGGGTAAGGAACTGGTCTTGTAGCCTAATGGCCACAGGTTCAATTCCCAGGAACGACACTGCCGTTGTTCTCTTGAGCAAGCAACCTAAACCTGCATTGCTTCAGTATATACCCAGCTGTATAAATGTAAATGCTAAATTGTGTATGTCGCCCTGGATAAGTGCGTCTGTTAAATGCTTGTAATGTAATGTAATGTTTGTGCGCATGTGTGATGTAATGACCCCATGACCACGGGCTGGCTCTGGCTCTTTCAGGATCCCCCAATGGCAGTGACCCTGGGCTTGCGCATGGAGGAGATGATTTTCAACCTGGCGGACACACATCTATTCTTTAACGACTTAGAGGTGAGTACAGCCCTGTCCCCAGCACAGCACTGTCTGTGTGCTGCAGCTTCGTGCCGACCTGACTACAAGACCCAGCATTCCAGAAATATATATATATATTTCTTTTTTATTCCAGTAAAGTTATTGGCTTAGTTTGGAGGATTGTTCCTCTGAACAAGCCATCACGTGACATTTTTTTTAACCTGTCATTGCACATATTTTGTTAACACTCCACTTAAAGAAAGTAAGAAAAAAGCCCTCAAACAGATGAGATTCTGTGCTTGTAAGAGGAGTATCCAAATGTGTTCGAATTGGCTGTGGGGCAGGGGGGGCAGTGGGGGGGGGGGGCGTACGCCTCATCACCTCCAAACGGGCGGGAACCGTGAGCACCACGCGCGAACAGAGCCAGAGTGCTGAGTGACAGATCGCCTAATAACACGCTGTTGTTTTAGCAACTCAAGTGCTCTGCTCTTCTGATGGGGAAGAAAACTGTCAGGAATGAAATTCATTCCAACCCCCGGCTCCACTTAAATTTTTTTTTTTTTCCCCTCCATTTTTTATTTTTTTTTAATTATTATTTTTTTACACAGCAAAAGGTTGAGTTGACGGGATCGACGGGGACAAGCTCCATTTACCAAAGTAGTTAAAAGCACCAAAGTCCATTTTCCCATTTTCCAGTAGTGCAGATTTTCTCTCAGCCTGGTGGGGGTGTGGGGTTGGGGGGGTTAGTCAAAAACACAGCACACACTCGGGGCAAGGAAGAGGGGAGGTAGGGTGGAGGAGGTGAAGAACGTGCAGTTCGGTGTGTCTCTACTGCCCCTGTCTGGCCGAGCGGGGACTAACACCCTCGTTACGCAATACCCCCCCATCGGTCTGCTGTGGCCAGTTCACCTCGAGGTCAAATCTATCGTGTCAGCTGGATTGTACACGAGGTTCACAAATAGGCACACCAGATCATGCGCTGATAACGCGTTTCTTCCTGTTCTTTTGTTCGTTTCTTTTTAAATGGTTGGAGTTACAGAGTTTGGGTGATTGAAGTTTTGTTTTAAAAAATTAATACAGGTGATTTTAACATCTTTGGTTTTTTAACAGTGTCTTTTGTGTACTCTTTACAGGAATGTGACCAGGTTCACATTGATGATGTGTCTTCAGATGATAATGGCCAGGACTTAAGGTAAGACTACATGACATTTCCATCCCACCTTTTAAGACTTTTTTATTGTAAGAAAACATTTTGTTCTGTATTGAAAAATTGTTGGAATGTAGCCTGCCAGAAATGCTTTTTTAAGGAATTATTCTGTATTCACATTTTTTATTGAAATTGAACCCATTTTTAAAAAGTTTAAAGATGTGTCATGTTTCATGGTAAAGCTAACATTAATATACTGTGTATGTTTCAATAACAATACCCTGTAAGGTTAAAGATAAAGTCTTTTGAGAAGTATATACGTTTGATGTGCACATGCATTGTTGTGTTTTGTTTAGTTTTTTTAATGAAATGTATTTGTGTTATTGTTAATATTAAAAGAGGGATATAGACAAAAAAAATAAGTCTAATAGCATAAAAATAAAACATATCATTATTATTATTATTGACAGTACTTACAGTTTTGCAACTGATGGCTTCCATGCAGCTGCAACAAGTGCAAGCCTCTGCCTAGCAACAGGCGTCCGAGGCGGGGTGGACTGGATGAGGAAGTTGGCATTTCGCTACCGAAGAGTAAAAGAGTTGTATAGCACATACAAAAACAATGTCGGGGGTAAGCTTCCGTGTGTTCGTCGACGCAGTAGCCGCAAGGGTTCCGCGGTCTCGCGCGCGGTTTTTTTAAATTAACGGTTGGCTTTAAAAAAACGTTCCGTGACTCGGACTCGAAAGCGAACTGGTCCCGAAGATAAAAACGAAACGCGAACCCTGTCCTTACCACGGTGTTGTTATTCGTGTCCGTCCTTATGTTGTGTTGGATTCGTTATTAAAGCAGTTCAAGCGTTGTTATGTTTTTGTTGTTGTTTAAAGCATCTACTGCGTAATAGCCGGTAGGAAACTGCAGATAGCCTTTCTTTCATGTTTTGAATCGATACCTCTTCCTTCATAGCATCACCCAACAGCATCGCAGAGATGTGCCATTGCTGCAAGCTGTTATTTGGGGAACATTGCTGTACAAACCCAGCTTGGTCTCTGGATGCTCAAATCTACCCACTTAAAAAATGTGCATTTATTTTACTGAGGTAGGGGGAAAATGTTTTCCTCAAGATCAAGCCACAATTTCAACACATTCAAGACATGCATCAATAAGAGGTCTGGGCATTGATTCATTGCATGAGGGAAAGGAAAACAACTGCTATGTTGATTCCAAGAAAAACAGCAAATGCACTTGTATATTAACCTACGTAGATTTCTTTCCAATTTAATATATGGTATAATTTTTCAAAGTTCCTTCCAGGACTAATATTTGCATTGATGTAGCATTCCAAGAGTACAATAAAAACTTGGGTGATTTCTCAACCAAATCCTTATTCCAAGTTTGATTTTCATATACAATTTAGAACCGAATGTCTAAGGGAGAAATGTATTTTTCTTGGAGTAAAAACAAAAATGAATCATCTCTCTAGCATGTTTCATGCCAGTCGAGGACAGGGCTACTGCTTGGACACCCTTTCTGATGAATGTCAATGCTGCCTTTAATTCTTCTCCATAGAGCGATGCACAGGAGACTACCAGGTTTAGACTGGATTTTTTTTACCCTCTAAAACATGCTCACTTTTTAAAAATTGTTTCCTTCATTATTATAATAGTCGAGAGGCAGATTATACGAATATCTGCAGTTGCCCAGGGTGCAGTCAGCCTGATCCACCTTGGATCAGTAGTCTTTCTTGTAAAAAGATCAGTTTGGCTGTCAGGCTCAGGATTCCGTAACCGGTTCTGATTGGCTGGCTCGCGCAGTAGAGTCGTCTCATTCCCAGGGTGGAACGTTCTAGAAAGTTCTGACCTGGCTGTGAAGCCTAGCTGGTGGCTGCTGGGTTAAAGTGTGGCACTGCTCTGATTTTTTTAAGGGCTCCTGGGACCCGCCAAGCGGGACGCTTGGCTGCAGCTCCGTGCCGAAGTGGAGGCGCTCACGGACTCCTGGCTCACTAACGCACTTAAATCACTGTCCATCATCAGCTCCAGGTACCCCCATCGACGCTCCACTGGGAATGGCCTGTGGCATTCTGGGAATATGAGTCTTTTTTTGTCTCTGCATTGTGGCATGAATTTTCATGGCTTAACAATGCCTATTCTGTTTTGCGTAGTATCATTTATGTAAAATGAGGTATTTGCAGTTTGAATAAGCTTTATTTTGTCCATTAGGACCATTAAAAAGTCAGTAATTCTCAACTATGAATGATTAAGTCCTTGCATACAAGAGTGGAGTGTGCTCAAATCACAAAATGAAAGTTTAGTTTTTTTTTCTAGAAGAATCTGACTTGTTTGCTGTTTTGACCACAAATAGAACTTTGTTCTAAACAATTAATTTGTTCATGTCATTAATACATTTTTATGTATTATTTTTTTTCCCCCCAGAAGTAACTGTGTCAATGTTTTGGTAACAACGACACAACTTATACCAGCACTCGCAAAAGTACTGTTATATAGTCTCGGAGCTGCATTTCCCATTGAAAACATCTACAGCGCAACCAAAATAGGTAAGAAATCCATCAAGCTAAAGTAGCTTTTCTGATGTGCTATCTAAAATGTATGGAAGTAAGGCTGTGGGGAGGAGCTTGTCCATTTTAAAAAATATATTTTATTGGATTCACAAAGAATGCACTACCCGCATACACACATTATGGTCCTGAGTTTTAAAGTTTGTTCATTTTTTTCCCCCAAAGGTAATAGCTTGATAAATTAGTAACAGACATAATAATACATAAATTTCTTGTAGATGGATTTCTTGTTAATTTTGTTTATATATTTTCCAAGTACATTCCGAAGGTTGGATGCAATATTGTTTTGATCTGATGGAAAAGATTTTTTTAATAAGTCACCTTCCTGTTTTTTTTTTTTTTTTTTTTTTTACTACTTCACTGTTGCACAATGTTGCCACTTGCCAGAAAACCACATTTTGTGTTCTTTTTCTCTCAAATGCATCCATTATTGCACTGTGTGCACAATGTATGCTGTAGATCGCTAATATAACAAAACCAAATTATGATATTTTTATGATATTTTAATGATAAGATGACTTGCTAAGCCAACAGTCTATCACAGTTTTCTTAGCTACATGTTCTTTTTTACATGACCTTTTGTACCATACCTCCACTTAAATCCAAATCAAAGCATAGTCTTGTCTGATCACCAGTAGTTCTGTAGTTGGTCCAAGTTTTTCTTTTTTTCTTTTTTTTTCTTGACTGTTTCCATGCCAACCCTCATCTTGAGTTGATTCCGGAACATTACTGAGCAGAACATCAAAGACAGGAAACTGACCGTGCAGTATTGTTCTTTATCTCATCTTATTGTTACTGTGTCAAAACCCCCCCTCCCCAATCGGAAACATTCTGTAAGCTGTCCAGTTCTTAGCTGTCATTCTTAGTATGGCAGGTTGGACGTTAAAAATTCTAAACGTTTTTTTTTTTTTTTTTTTAATATTCAAGGTAATTGAGTGATTTGGACAAAATTACAATGACCTTTCTACTTGAGCAGTTTTGTCACCGACCGTCCCCGGTCCATTTGATACCAGAGTACAGAAAATGGCCAAAAAGGAAACCATTGCAATTTCATTAAGATCCCCATATGTTTCAAATATCTGCCCCCTACCTGCCTTTATGAACCTAAGATGTAACAATATGTTCCTGTGGACATAGTCCATTAATTAATGTTTCCTGTCTGTTAGGACTGTAATAGGAAAACAGAGTGACATGTTGACATTTCAGTTTTTTTTTAATAAAATATCCACAATCCCCTCTGTCCCACCGCCACACATACATCCATATTCTCAGGCTGAATCTAAAATCGCATACCACGTACTACATACTATCATTCACCGCATTTAGTATGCGAGTAAAAAGTACAACGGCTTTTCGGACATACTACATCGTCATTGAAAAGCTCCACTCCCTTTCAGCACTTGTCCGTTGATGATGGCGTGAGACAGGTGTGCAATATTTTTGCCCGGGTCGCGAACCATCGCAATGCATTGTGGGATACCCATGCCAACGTAGTGCGCAGTGTTTGCATGCTACGATATTTCATTGAATGTAGTATGACATCCTGGTATTTTTTCACGTAATATTTCATTCATGCTATTGTTTTGGACATGCTAAAAACGATATATAGTATGTAGTACATAGCATGCGATTTCGAACGCAGTCTCGCAATGTCAAAGGGGCCATTTGCTATCGAACAAAACTATGCACACCTGTGTTCACTGTTTCATCCCCTCTGTTTAATAAATAACCGTTGTATCCTATTTGAGTCCCGTGCAAATGAAAGAGGTTAAAAAGTTCATTGTTTTTCCAGGAAAAGAAAGCTGTTTTGAGCGTATAGTGTCCAGGTTCGGCACTAACATTACATATGTTGTCATTGGCGATGGGCGAGATGAAGAACATGCCGCTAGCCAGGTAAAGTCTCAGCTGAACTCCGTTCCCTTGTTTATCTTCCAGGAAAAGAGAGTTGCTTTGAGCGAATAATGCAAAGGTTTGGGAGAAAAGTAGTGTATGTTGTAATTGGGGATGGTGTGGAAGAGGAGCAGGCTGCGAAAAAGGTAACGACTTCGGTGAATGTTGGTGTGCCCGTCTAATTAGATCCGGCGATCTCGCCGCTCCTTTTTTTGTGCCGTAGTTTCCTGTTTGCTCATGAATACAGAAACACGCGGCAGGTTTGCCGGGGGCTTCTCAACGCAGAAAAGTCCTCTATATTCATGCTCTTGCATCCTCCTTTGGTTTCACTCGTGTGTGCTTCCCTGGCTTCACCTCTGTGTGTTATGGCTCTCCTGACTGCTAGCGTAGCCTACTGTAGACTTCACCTCCATGTAGCCTGCAATTAGTAAAGCTTGCACGTTTACTCGCAGCACTTGGAAGCCACGCGTTCAAGCAAGCTTTTTAAATTATTTTTATTTTTTAAAGACATTGTTTCAACAGCCTGTTTTTAGTGAATTTGGTTTTGTGTCCTTTGAATGACTCGCCAAAGCTTGAACGGAAAAATACCGACACCGATTATAATCGCAGTACAATTATGTTGAATCAACAAATTCAGTTAGTCCAAACTGATTTTAATCGCTGTAATTGAATCTTAAGCTGTGTTGTGCAAGCACATGCTAACTGAAATCAGGGTCTTTTAATTCCGCCGAAAAAGAAGATACTAATTACTATAAGAAATGTCTTTTTTTTTTAGTTCAGTGCAGGGCCTGCTGTCAACGTGTAGGCTACACGTCAAGTCAATTACCAAAGCAGGTGGTGTCCTTTCAAAACATGCAAAAGAACCTTGCAAAAATACTGTTGTAGTGTCTCGCCAGACTTGATTCGTGAATCCATTTAATGAAGGCAGAGAAACGTAGCATAGAAAGAATTCCCTGAACTATCACTGAAACTGCCAGGGAAGTTGCAAACATATGGTGATGTGATGGTTTATGGTATTAAAAATCATACAAGTCCACCGTCTCTCCTGGGTTTAGTCTCCTCCTTCCTGCAAATACCCGTCAAAGCTTTGTGATGACAGGACATTCTAGGCAAATGTGTTTGTCACCCTGTGCTTGATCTGTTCCTAAAATATTACAAAACAAGAATTTGTATTATTTTTAGTAACAGAAAAAGCATGGGGCGACATAAAATAATACAAAACAAAACTTTGTGGATTTGCAGGTTGTGTATTTTTTTTGTCTGCTTATGATTGGTTAAAATGTCTGCACAGTGACATGTTTCTTGTGCGTGGACTTTTAAGGGTGTAATAATTACAATATATTGTGCTGATGTTCTTTATTAAAAGAAGTACAAGACGACCTACCCAAGCACAACACAAAACAGATTTAAAACACACAACGTATAACAGAATTTAAAAAAAAAATCATTTTCAAGTAGTCTCTGCTTTCACTACTTTTATGTCTGCACATCTGATTGTAGATTTGATAGTTTTATTTTTTTTGGGGGGGGGGGGGGGTGCTTCTTGATGGCGTTTCCTGGGTGGCGGTGCACCTGGCTCCGGGGGGGGGGGGGGGGTTTGCATGTGGTTGTTTTGAGGTGCTTTTTAAAAAAACGTGCAAACAGCCCCAAAAAGGGAAAGAACCTGTGCATGACTTGAGTGGTGTGGTGGGGGCTTTTTGTCTGAAATTTCATTCTAGAAGGTTCCGTTGCATTCCGTGTGCATTTCCCCCCCCCCCCCTCCCCACAGCTTAAAATGGTGCCTTTGTCTCTCCATAAGCCTAACTTGTTTTTTGTCTCCAACATAGCACAATATGCCCTTCTGGAGAATATCAAGTCACTCTGACCTACTGGCACTGCATCAAGCACTGGAACTAGAGTACTTGTAAACGTACCGCAAGCTGGAAATCCGTTTTTATATATCTATTTAAAAACAACAGTACACTGCAATGTTTTTTTTTTTTCTTTCCCCCCCCCCTTCTTTTTGTCTGTGATTTTGAACCTCTGGCTTTTAAATGATGAACTGTCTTAAGAAGACAAGGACTCTACATGTGAGAGGGAGTTTGGACTGCCGGATGCTAAGCCCCCTTTGTGACGCCTCGTACAGCAGTACGGTGCAATTTTTTTTTTTCTTTCGGAAGCAAGGGTGTGAAGGACGCTGTTCGTCGCAGCTCCAAACAACAGGATGCTTCTCTCGTTTCCTTAAGAGGACACTTATAGATTGGGCTTAAAACCCCTGGACTTCTCCAAAGTGGAACCCACCCCTGAACTTTTTCAACAAAGCATTTTACTGTACCTACTTACACCACTCCCCTGCCCCCCCCCCAAGCAGAACTAGCAATAGATCTTCACTCTCATTAATGACAATCAAGTCTAGAACTATCATATGTGTAAATTATTTTACGTTTACTAGTTTAATGTGGAAATGGATGTGTGTTTGAGAATGAAAACTTAATTGTCCTTTTTTTTTGTAAGATTTTTTTTTTGCTGAGGAGAATGTGCATAAGGATTTGTTGTGCCTTAAAAAAAAAGTTTGTGTGTTACGTTGTAATTTTGTTTTTAAAAGTATGTAGATTAAAAAAAACCCCTTTGTGATAAGTTTTTTTTTTTTTTTTGACATGACCAAATTTGATATGAATCCGAGTTGCAGTACCGATTTGGAACAGCAGGGGGTAGTCAGCTGCAGCAAAGTTCAGAATAAAGCAGTTTGTGTTCAGTCCCATCCTCTCCAGCTGTCTGGCATCAGCAGTGGCATAACTGACTGAAATCCTTCAGTGTGAATTTGCACACGCACACACACCATTGCCAGTACATAAATGAGCAGTGGGACACCACTACCTTCACTGGGTGACCTGAGAAACAAGCGCATCACTTCCTGATTGGCCTTGTGCAATGGATACTGGGAATGCACAATACCGCACAGGTGCCACATCTCTGGTTTATGATACACATGTACTCCTTTTAGTAGTTGTGCTGTACAATGAGTTTGATTACAGCATCAAGGTCAGAATGAAAACTACAATTCATGAATCAGCCTAGATATTTTGATGTATGAAATTCTCAAATGGCTTGCCCTCATATGTAGTCTGGATGATGTTTTCCCCACTTTCCGTATGGCAAACCTCCATCGGAGTTTCAGGATTTTTAAAGAGCTGCTTCTTCAAACATTACAGTAGAGCATTTAACAGTGGATAGGACAGGAGATTAGCTCATTTTAAACACTTAACATTAAATATTACAGAAATGTTACACTCATCGGCACACTGCAGAAATTGACAAAGCCAACATTTACAGAGTGTGTACCAATCGCATACCATGTACAGGGAAAAACGAGCGGACCATTTTACCCTTGAGCAAGGTTACATTTCCATCAGAACCCAGGCAAATCCACCTACTCAGCCAAACCATCCAGTGAGGAGTTATTTCCCTTTGAACCCCCTAGGGATGGACAGTGGCACATCTCTCCAGGTAAACCCCACTTTCAAAGGTTCTGGTCTGAGGTTTAAACACGGTTACCTTATCCCGATCACTGGTCCACACCCATGAACTGCTGGGCATGTTCTTTTACACCAGCAGTATGATACCCCACTCAGTTCTGGCAGTTACGACCAGTCTAGTTACAAATGTTTCCTGGGTGCACGGCCAATCACGAAGATCAGCACAGCACGTAGTTAGATTCAGTGAAAATCCACATGGGTTGTACAAGGGAAAGCATCTATATCGTCAATGGCAGGTACTGAAAGTCTCTCTACCGCAGAGAACCCGAATTAAAGAACCCGTTAGAACCTGGGACTACCGAGAGAACCATGGTAAGCAGGAACATCAGCTCACAGGACAGTTCAAATTTGCATAATCAGACACCAGGGTCAGGAACACTTATCACCATAGTAACTGCAGCGCAATGAAGGAAAGTAGGCCAACCAATCAAGTATGAAGCTTGTCCCTCTTACCAACAACCACAAAGATACAAACAAATAAAACCCAACAACCATGTCCAATTTTTTAGCTTTATTTTCAGCAGCTGTTATTCACACCTCATTTCTTAGCCTTGAAGTACTCTTCAATGACATCCTTCGCCTGGGACTCCTTGCCATAGTCCTGTAGAAACATACAAAAAAAAAAAAAAAAAATCCTTCAAATCTTCACCCAATATGACCCAACAACCAGATGTTCAGCTTTTTCCACAAATAAAAGTAAACATTCTATGGGTCATTTTGATTGGCTAGTTAGTGCTCTCATTCAATCTTGAAACGTGTGCTTCCACTTCAGTTCACTAAGCAAAGGAAATCAACAGACCCATTGGGCATAATGAACTTTTCTGAATGAACCAGACTTTCCCAGAACACACCAGGACTCCACACACCCGTGGTGCGTTGTCGCCATTCTTAGGGACCTCAGAGACCACGACATGCTCCCGAGGCTCGTGCCCTGGCACTCGCTATAGCCAGGAAATATAAAACAGCTGCATGGCACACACAGCACAGCACCTGCATTCGCCTGGCACGGCCCCTGACTGGCCCCCCGCCCCGCGCTGACCGGCCCCCCTCCCGACCCGGATCCCAAAAAAAAACGGCCCAGGAGCCGCGCCTCACCTTGATGACGACGCAACTGCACCCCACGACCTTACGCGGCTTCCCCTCTCGGTCAATCTTGCAGAGACCCACCCACTCGCCGAGCTTCTTGTTGTCGTCAACCTACGGGGGGGGGAAGTGGGAGGAGTCAGTCAGCATTGCACTCTTGGGTCGAAGGTTAGGGAGAGGTTAGCACCAGCTGCTGCATCTCAGTCACAGTTGGGTAACGATGGCGGTTCTCCTCACTGGAGTTCAGTAGAGGGAGCCAAGCTATCATCACTGATACAGCACTGGCAAATATTTCCATAGCAGCAAACAGCACCTACTCTTCAAAACTGCACCCAAAGTCTTGGAGCGAGACTGAAATAGTCGACAGATCACCCTACTAGCCCAGTGGTAACTAACCCTGTTCCTGGAGATCTACCGTCCTCCTGTAGGTTCACTCCAACTCTAGCAAAGCACACCTCATGAAACATCTAGAGATCTCGCTGAGCTGATAATGAAGTCAGATGTGCCAAATTAGGAAATGAAAACTACAGGGCCACAGATCTTCAGAAACAGGGTTGTGTCACCACTGCACTAGACGTCAGTCTTTACACTACATAAACTGTAATGATATTCCACGATAGAAAATATTACCCAGATATTGGGCCAAGTCAGCGAAGTACATTCGCACACCCCCCCCCCCCCCCCCCCCAAAAAAAAAAAAGCGATAGCGCACCTTGATGAGGTTGATCTGATGCTCGGCGCAGAGAGCCTCCACAAGCCTGACGTAGGCGGGCTCGTCACAGTTGGCGGCGAGAACACAGAGGTGGGCCTGGCGTCTGGCGAGCAAAGCGGTCGACACGGTCAGCCAATAGGATCAATGTCACACACGGAGTCTCAACCATTCAAATACAAACAGGTTGAGTGTTCCAAAATGCAGATTACATTACAGGCATTTTAGCAGACGCTCTCATCCGGAGCGACTTGCACAACTTTTGCATAGCATTTACATGGCATCAATTCATATATGGATATGGATATATTCTGAAGCAATGCAGGTTGCTCAAGGGTACAATGGCAGTGTCCTACCCAGGAATCAAACCTTTAGGTTTCAATACCAGTTCCTTGCCCATTATACTACACTGCTGCCCTACATGCAGTTAGACCACCACAATGAGGGCTCAGACCCATGAAAGAGAGGGCCAATAGCAGGAAATGGTAAGACCTACCAAATTACCAAAACCAGAATAAAAATCAGATTGAACTTGTCATTCAAGTTCAACACCGCATTTTCAAAAGGGAGCAGTGCGTTCTGGAATCATGTTTATCGGTACCAACACTCCTGGACCTCAGAAATATTTGGGTAACAATGGCAGTTCTCCTCACTTGGTTCAGCAGAGGGAGCCAGAATATCATCACGGATTCAGGAATAGGTAGGTACACTCGCTGGTAACAGCCAAAATTCATCGCCCAGTCTTCAGCAGAACCGTTACGACAAAAATTATTTTACACCCGTGGGTAGAGCTCTAAAAGCAGGGCTAGTCAGATCCAGTATATTTGCCGTAAGTTCCATACTTGTCCAGAGCCTTTGCTGCTTCGCGGATACCGCGGGCCAAACCATCGTGGATGAGTGCGGTTTTCAGCACTTCCGGGAGAGCGGTGTTAACATCCATCACACCTCCGGCAGCGATGCTTTAAACGGGACAGAGAAGATAAAAATGAAATTTAGGTTAGGTGCAAGAGTCAAGCGTGTGCAGCTCAGACCCGCATTCAGCACGTGCGCGGCCGCCGGCAAGTCAGAAAAGGGATCTCACTCATAATTAAGAGTGAAGGGGTATCCGACTAAAGAATAAAATCATCATTGCAATGCCGCAGCCTCTAAAATTATACCGCAAGCGATAGTTATGGGTTTCCCTTCGATACACCACACAATTTCGATACAGACAGAAAGTTAGCCGACTGCATAACATCAGTCCACTTACTTGCAAGATAACGCAGGAATCTAGCTAGCTAGACACATTTAGCTAATTTAAACATAATGTTAAAGTTACCAAGGCGTTGTAACAAAAACACGCACTCTTATTTTGAAGACTAAGCAATACAAAGGGGTTTCTAACTTACACTATTAATGCTGCACTGTACAGTTGAACAGCTAACGTTAGCAACCATGCAATAAAATCTTCACGTCAGACTTACCCTTCCTCGGCCATTGTAGATTATCGATGGATGGCGGACGTAAAATTCTGAAATACGAAAATATGCACAGGGTTTGACCACAATACATGTTGGACTGTTCACTTTTGCGATGTTAGAAACGAGGATGATGCTGATTTTGTTCGGATTCTAAGGGAGATAAGTGGAACGTACCCAAACCTCCTTGTGACAGCGGGGAAAGAGAACGTCATAACGTCGACGTCATAGCTTTATGGCAAAAAGGCCCCCGGTGGAAGTTGAACAAATGTCCAAATTATTGCCTGTACAATATTTTGTAAAGTGATTCGCTTGATTTAATTTTTCTTAATGTATTTTTCACATTCTTAATTTAACATACGCTTACACACATTTATTACTACTAAAACTGAAACGATGACAAAAAAACATATTTGGCGTTAGCAACAGTTCGCAAGACTACACGTTATCGCCCATTCGCCCATACTGAACACTAGGGGGTGCATACGGTAGCTTGCTTGTTCTTCAGAAATAGTGGACACTCGAAACAAACCTTTTTCTTTTTTTAAAGCAAAGAACAAAAGTCCGAAGTACTGACCTAACCCTTTCTCAAGAGCACACGGTTCTCAAACTTTGACTTATTGCAGAGGAATTCATTTGACACCCATGTGACCTCGAAGCATTCCTTCATATAAATCTGATGTTGTGACCTTTGTGATTGGTTTTTGAAGGAACCCGTATTCTCAGACTTGTCTGCATGATCTTATCAGTCATTTTGTGTACATGGAGAAAGCGTATCCTGGTGTGACTGGAAGAAACATATCAACCGTGTGTGTGGGCTCCACCCAGTGCAACTAAGAACGCTCGTGTGGCCTCTCCTTTATTTATTCTAATGGTTTCATGCTGTGATGTTGTAAATTACTTGTCTTTTCCTCCTAGTTCTTGTCTTGAGATTTACATGTTTCTTTGGACTATAATTTTAACTTTAGAAAAAAAGTATAGTGCTGTCTGTCTCTGTCATAACAGTCCATAAGACCTGAATATGTAAAATGCACCAAGGAGAAATATTGGCAGGATTTTCATTCATGGTTTGTTGATGTAAAAATACCAGTTTTTTTTCTTCTCACTTTTTCATTCTAAATCAGTTTTCCTGTCTAGAGTATACATACCCCTTACTCACTCGTGACTCGTGTACCAACGCAAATAATAAATGTTGTGTGCTGAAACCAGTGTTCTGACATAGAAAAAAGGAAAGTTTTTGTAAATGCACTCCAAATTGTCCTGTGTTAAATCAACTCTGACTGTGAACTTTTAATGCACACAGTGCACCGGTGGTCACTACTAGACTGAGGCAAGCTCTTTCAGAGAGCTGCTTTAGCACTGAGGATTTCTCCTGTGTTTGAGTGAGCATGCAACGGTAACGTGGGCTTACCTACCCGCCCACCCTAATTTGGCTCATACCTTCTCTGTGCTCACGCTGGGACATGTTTCCCAAAGGGGAGCAGCAGTGGGTGGTGAAATGCAGCGGAACACTGGCTCACCAGCGTTCTAATGGGCTGAAAAATGGAATGGTCAGGTGGGAGGGGGGTGTGGCCAGCCCTCACAGAGGCGTGGCCAACCAGGTGAGCCTCTGTCTTAACCTGTTCTTCTGCTCCTCCGATTTTACTCTTGCAAGACCTCCTAACTGCAAAGATGCCTGTCGTCATTTATTTCACCAGTGTCAGTGGATGCAATCAGGTATACGCACCTACACAGTAGGTGCAATTGTCTTTTCTAATGCGTTTGGAGCCTTTTGGATAACGGTACCTCAACCTCTCAAATTCTTGTTCTGTTGTCGTGGTTCTAACTGGTCCACTTTCTTGTTTGAACTCAGACAAAAAAGAATCAGACCAGCATCTTCCAGCACCTGGACTCGAAGAACATTCCATACAAAACGGTGGACATCAGCCTGAGCGCTGATCTGAGGAATGAGATGAGGGACAAGATGGGGAATCCCAAAGCCTTGCCTCCCCAAATCTTCAATGATGACACCTACTGTGGGGTGAGTCCATCTTCTCCACCCTCAGAGCCCGGACAGCCATGCACGAGAGAAATAATCTTCTGTGCACCAGGGCGTCAGGCCTGTGCCGGCTCAGCTGAAAGCTGTAAAATCTTTTACAGAGTTCTAAAGCAAGTCTTCTTTTAAAATAGTAATTTAAATGTGACCAGTAGCATATCCTCCCTTAGAGTAAACAAATGGTTTGTATATTCATATACTTTATGTATTAATTAATTCTTTTCTTTTTTTTTTGAACGAAGCAGTGCAGACAAGTTGTTCTTGTTTAGTTGGTGCTGGAATTTTTTTCACCAGGGGGAAACAGGCCTTCCAGGACACGCCCAGCTGCACTGTGCAAACATTAATAATGTCAGGCCTAAGAGTTCTGCTTCAAGTGCTTGGAGTGATCCTTGCTTAATTACTGGGGTCTGGTCTGCTGTTTCTTTTGAATGAAAGTGTGGGAGGTTTTCAGTCCTGTTCCTGAGTGGTGTTACACTGGCCTGGTGTTTGGACTGCATTTGGCTGCTGCCTTTAAAACATGAAGCCTGCTTAAAGCCTCAGTTTAACCACAAAAGCACTCAGCAATGAACTCAGTTTTGCAACTCAGTTTAAGAAGTGCTACTTTTTTGTTGCTGACACAACATCTTTTTGACAAGATTGAAAAACAACACTTTGCTAAAAAAAAAAAAAAGAACATAAAAGACCCTGTAGTTCACATTTTGTCTTGAGCCTAATCATTGCATTTGTTTATACATTTTATTTGACTAAACGTGCATGTATACGCACACGCCTGCACACACACACACACACACACACTTAACAATAAAATATGCAGAGTAGGCCAGGCTAAGAGTAAAGGTTATGCAACTCACACAGATCTGTGGTTTCCTCTCATTGCAGGATTACTCCATGTTCTTCGAAGCTGTGGAGGCTGAAAACGTCAAAGAATTCCTTAAGCTCAAGTAGCTGTCTGAATGTCAGACCTGTCTGTCTGTCTGTCTGCAGCGCTGACATTTGCTGGACAGTGTCTCAATGTGCAATGGAATAATAAAAGCTGTTCACCAAAATCTCTTTTTTTAATACATATCTTTTTAATATGTATTAAAAAGAGAGAGAGAGAGAGAAAGAGAGTAAGGCAAATTAATTCTGTAGTTATGCAAAAGCAGTGCTTACAACCATTTTAAAAAATTGTTGGAATATATTTACCTGGCTTATTTAAATTTCACTCAAACCTACAAAATCCTCTGCTTTGACTTGAGTATTATGAGTAAAATGTAACTGCCAGACTCGTTAATGTGCGCTCATACTGGAACTGTTGAAAAATAAATGTGATTTTACGAAGCAAAAAACAAACATTGCAATGCTGCTTGTGAAACACAGGGTGGCAGGGTTGAGTTATTTTTTATTTTTTTGTCAAGCATATGAGAAATACCGTTGTCCTTATCGTATGTTTTCGTTCAAAAACTGCCGAAACTATATAGCTTAAGAAGCGGAAAAACAGCACATTTTACTTTTAAAAGCATACCTCCCGGAAGGCTAAAACAATAAGGAGACCGGAATATTTCATGCAGGGCAGTTCTTGGGTCATTTATTTCTCAGCTTTATTTACGTTTCATACAAAGGCATTCCTGGACAAGTGAACACTAACACCTCAACACAGCATGGTAGGCGTACTTCAACTTTGTATGCTACTGTGGGTTTCACAGTGATTGAACGTACAATTATATCTAACACATACTTTTACTTTCACACACAACGATTGCTACATTTTCTGGTCCCCTTATACAGGTAATTAAATCACCCATGCAATACCGTGGTCACAACACTGAATCGCTGATTAAAGATTGCATCAGCAACAGTAGACAACAAAGCGATGATTAAGGCACACCATGTTGCTCCATAAAATCTGTCTGCTCATTATTTATTTTGTACACATACAAATATACCTGTATTCATCTCGTGTCCATTTTTAGTACAAGTAGGCTAAATAAAAGACATCATCATATCGACACCAAAGAACTGAATCCTTTTTATTTCTCTCTTTCCAGTAAACAGTTTATCAATAAAGACTTTTAGATACTTGATTGTTATTATTATTACTAGCAGTGTTATTGACCTTGCTACATCTAAATGTGAAGATTACACGTTAGCACAATACACAGAATGGAAATGGTAGAGAGTACACTGCAAGACTTAATTATGGTCTTTGGTCTTGTGCACAGGAGACAGGTGGGACGGGGCGGGGTGGGGTAGGAGACTGTGGTTTTCACTGAACGGTCACCTGTTAAATGTGTTTTTCCAAATGCCCGAGAGTATTAATGACCTGCTGTTCGAATTACTTGTTATGATATCCAATAATTATGGCGTTTATAATGGCACGGTTCATCGAGCGCGTATTAATCATTTCTCGAGTGGACTGCCTCTTTCGCCGCCGCAGTGATCCTCGTAAATCCTGGAGTCTTAAAACCTTCGCGAAGGCCGACGGCAGGCTAAACACAACAACGCGAGCAAGATGGTCTCCATTTAATATCCCGACAACGATCAAAAGCCCCAAGCCATATTCTGTACTGTAGGCTTGCGGGAGCCGTCAGTAAAACACGATTGTAGTTTAGGCCTACGTCCAGGGCTGGCCTTAACCGCTGCTGAAGCGCGCGAAGATCTTCCGCATGCACTGATATTTAAATGTGGATCGTGAATGAAGCTCTCTTGTTGGCCCTAAACGCGAACAGAATTCGTCCTTCTCTTTGAGAAATTCATTGCAGCAAGTGCTGCCATTTCCCTGCAAGCTGCCCACGACCGTCTCGCGTTGTACAAGCCTTTAAACCCAAAATGAACTTATGCTGAAACGTACTATTCGAGGGTTAAAGGAAAACTTATTATTCCAGTGAGATGGAAAAAGTTCTAAACTACCTTCAACTCATATTTTAACTACAATGCCATGGTTCTCAATTCGGGGGAAAACTGTAATGTGAAAACGTTATTTGGTCCTTTTGATCCATACTGTACACAAAACAAAACAGGCTGACAGTAACCTATGCCTGTACAGTAATCTACACCTACATATGCCGTATATGTACACATAGTTGTGAAAATCGATATACAAGTTTCAGACAGAGTCAGATATGTTTGCACAGCTCTACATGTGTCATGGTATAATGCACACTATGTAAGGGTAGTGGTCAAGGGTAACTTAAGGGAAGCTCAGTTACATGCATCTATATGCAAAATGTGCTGTGTGCTGCAAGGAGGAAGTACCCTGAAACATTACCCATTTTCCAAGATGTGTACGTCAGATTTCGACTAATACAGGAACAGTCAACCTTTGTGAAACTTCGCCAAACATTTAGGCCAAATATTTTTTTAAATGACATAATAATAATTAGAATAATAATAATAACTTTTCAGTGATCACTGGACCTGACCTCTTCTTGTGAGAACGTTAAGCAGGAAATGGCTTGTGTACGTCCGTATGCTGACACTAATACATCATCCATCCATTCATAACAGTTTAATAAGAGGGATAAACAATGAAAAGGGAACACAAATAAAAATCTGTCAGTTGCGCTAATCTGAGGTTGTCACGGCATCCATGGTGACCCTCCTCATGTCAGTCAACGATTGAGATTTTTTTTTTTTTTTTTTAAAGGCTTTGTGCATCCATAAGCTCTCCACTGAAAGTTATTAAACAAGTTGTAAACACTCAGTCAACACTATGTTGTGCACGCTGAATAAAAATACATAGTAACGCCATGGCTTGGCGACCTCATTTCCTTTGGCCTGGCTTGTGTTCAATTAACACCTCTCCTCTGATTTACAAATAAATTGCTCCTTATTCTACCTTTTAACCTTTTCTATTATCTTTTTCTTTTCTTTTTTTCTTGGTTTATTTTGGTGATATTGTCAACCTTCCCTTGTGCAAGACAATACTAACACTTCCATTTAAGTGTGAGATTTGAGGACGAAAGTGGATTTAATCCAAGCCTAAACTAGTTTCTTGAAACAAATTGAAACCAGCCATGCATAGTTCGATGAGTTAAACATCAACTGACAGTTTCTGTGCTATTTCTGCTGTGAAATCACAGACTAACTCACAAGTGCAACATGTTAATTTGCTCCCTACAGAACTCTCCCTCTTCAATGAATCTGAACCTATCAGTGATTAAACCAGGGCTGCCCAGCCATGTTCCTGGAGGTCTACCATCCTGTAGCTTTTTGTTTTAACCCTAATTTTGGCACACCTGATTGTACCATTTAGCAACTCAACGGGATCTCTAACTGTTGAATAAGGCGTGCTTTGTTAGGGTCACAGTGGAGACCTACAGGGACGCTAGATCTCCAGGAACAGGGTCAGGGCAGCTCAGGATTAAACCCATTCCTTCTCTGACCCTGCTGGAGTTGACTTTTCACTCAGCTCGTATAGGAGAATAAAGATGGCCGCAATAGCAGAGCACCTCACCCTGGTGGCAGCAGGAGTTTCAGCTGCCCCTAGCGGAGGCTAAAACCTGGTCTAAACACGGTCACGGGGGACAGCAGGGATTCTCCCTTTTTTCGGTTAAACTCGAAGAGAAGGGTCTACGGGCTCTGTCAGAATGGCACCCCACTGCGAGGGCAAGACAATACTGGAGTGTGTTTTTACAGCCTCCTCCAATCCACAGCTCAGATGGGTACTTTGGCCTGAAGCTGGCACTTTAACAGCATCAAAGACAAAACAGCACAAGCCAAAGCTTATATATATATATATAACCTATTTCCTATTTAATATTAAAACAGGTGTTCTGTGCCATTCCGTGAGAAATTGTAATTTAATGTGCATTTTTAAATTTTTTTTTGTATGTTTTTTGTTTTTTAAACCTGTGGAGAGAAACGTAGTAGATAAAGTGGAGAGAGTGAACGAGTCCACGGAGGTTTTGTTTCTTTCTGTGAGGTCTCTATTCTCCTGCAGATTAGTGGCTCCTCCCCCGTATGACTCACATCAACTGCCGCCATTTCCAGCGACCGCGAGCCTCCGCCAACGCAGGCCTCACGACAGCCGCGATTCGGCAAGAGCCTCAGCGCGGGCGGATGAACGTTCCAGCTACCTACGCCGGGGTCAAAGGTCGTCTACGAACGAGTCCGAACGCTCCTGGTAAACCTCTGTTCTCCGGTGGTGGGAGGGGGGGCGGTGGGGGGGGGTGGGGGGGCGTGGCGGTATTGGGCAAAGCTGCAGTGGCTCCACGGTATAACAGGAAGTGGAAGTGATGTAATGGAGGAATGTCGATAGGCTTCGGAGAGTGCTCGGGGGCTCGGAGCTTCCAAGCTTATGATTCCGCCTGCTGAGGGAAGGAGAAGAGGTAAGACATTTAATTGGAAGCATGGACTTATGGTATCCCTAAGGAAAGGCAACATGTATAAGTAGGTAACATTTGTAATGTTACATTTAATTCATCAGAAAGAGCACTGATATGAGGGGACCAGCCACTAAAATGGGATCTTGGATTAAGTGACACAGGGTTGAATGATGAGCCTTTGAAGACCACATTTTTAGTAGTAAATTATTTCTCCATGCTTTGCTTAAAAACATTTGCTTCACAACATATTTTCCACATCTATTAAAGAGGAAACATCCTTCCACACAATAATTTTCCACTGCGAGATATTTACAGACAAGGGGGAGGAGTATCAGGGAGACACACAGCAGAAGATTCCTGTTTAACCCTTTTAGGGTGCGAGATCAGAAATATGCGATTAGAATGTTCCTAACCGAACATTCTAATGCTGATGTCACAATCGCTACTGGTAATCTGGAAGCAGTGGAGTTCTAGAACACTGACATAGAATTTTGGAAAAAAAACATTCCAAAAAACCTACTCTTCACAGGGTCAAAAATCAACTCTGACAAGAGTACACATGGTCCCTGTTAGAGTTAACTGTACAGTTTTTCTGTGGAGCAACATTTCTTTCTTTTTTTTTTAAGTTTTCAATATGAATTTTCAATGGCCACTCATGGCTTTGATTAAGAACTGTGTACCTTAACGGCAGGCTGGGACTGGAGTCCGAGGAACGAAAACACAGTGTTGTTCTCCTTGGACTGGAAGAAGTCCTCATAGTCCTGAAACAAAATTGGCGCAATGTCAAGGGTCCTTTCACAGAGGTGGGTGGGAAAAAAAGGATTCAGGGAAAGCTCTTGTACTTGTCTAAACACAATGGCCTTATAGTAGCTCAGTCATAGACAGAGGACCGTAAACAAGAAGCTTGTGGGTGGGTGTTTGCATTATTCTGATGAAAAGCCATGGATCTAAAGAGTCTGAAACCTATGGCTGTATTTTCATCCACTGTGGTTCATGCTTGACTTCTGCAGGCTCCACCCCCTGACCATGGCCATCCAATCACAGCACAGCTGACTGTGGGAAGCGGTCCTTGAAGCTCCACCTACAGCAGCCTCCACCCCCACCACCACCCCATTACCCCCCCACCCCCCAGTCATGCACAGTCTCTTGGGTAATCCGCCACATCACTGAAGGGATTAGGGGCGCAGTCCAGTGACCTCGTTCACTTCTCAGACTGCCTCACAAACAAGACCGCAGTCGCACGGCATAACAGTCAGTCAGCTTGGTCTTGTAAAACTCAGAGGTTGCCCGTTCGATTCCCACACGGGGCACTGCCATTGAAGTCTTGAGCAAAGGCAACTAATCTGAATTGCTTCCGCACATATTCATCTTTACAAAATGGATTGCATGCAAATTAATGTAAGCATGGTAAGTCACTTGGGATAAAAGCTTTTGCTAAATGTCTAAATATAAATGTAAGGATTGAGACCAGCAGCTTGGCCTTAATGGCAGCTTAACATCCAGCATCACATGAAACAATCTTGATTTTTCAATATTGAGCTTGAAAAGGGGCTTAGAAATGGTCCCAAAACTGCAGGTGAATAGTCATACCACCACATCCTACAGCCAGTCGGCTGTAGAACACTCAACTTTGTTTTGTTTTGTTTTTTTGATCTTCGGAAGTGGTTCATAGATTCTATCTTTGGAGTAGGGCGGATGGTCAGATGCAGAGGGGTATGCAGGGCCTGTGCAGCACAGGCAACAGCTGTGGTTTGATGTTGTACTACGGGTGGCCTGAGGCCTGGAGGTTCTCAAACGCCGCGCTGTGTAATTATGCGTGTCTCTGAAGCGCGATTGGCCCGCGCTCGAACGTGGAGCGCGTCCGACGGTCACGATCGCACGCGGCTCGAGGCGCTTCTAGAAACATCCGGGCACAGCTGGAATGCGTGAGATCAGGGCGAATAAAGGCCACCGTTTTGGTTGGCAGAGATTTCGAGGTGTACGCACGCGCACGGGGAAAGACAGCACATTTCACCTGTTAGAAAACTATTGATGCACCTCAATGTTCAATTCGATCAGTAAAATAATAACATTAACCACTTTGTTAACAAAATGTTCCGCCCTTTAGTAACAAGATTTAGCGCCCTTGTCATCAATGCCTAGCACTAGCCCTCTTGTTCCACCGGGTGTCTGTAATCTTACCCCACAGTACTGCTCTCCGTTAAATATCTGAGGGGGGAGGGGGTTCCCCTTATCCGGGCGCTTGTCCTCCGGAATGTTCCGGTACATCCAGAGCCTCTGGTCCTCCAGCATGGTGATGTCCACCTCCTCGAACGTGATCCGGTTGGCCTCCAGAAATCCCACAATCGCCTGCTGCCTCTTCTTGATCTGGATTGGCGGAGAAGAGGTTTCGGTTCATTATGAGAAATACGCGATTTTTTTTTTAAGAGCAAACATTAAATGTTTGTGGTTTTATAATGTCTGACAGGAGAGGCTCAGGTGTGGGATGTGTTCGTTTAACTATTATTTTCCACACACACACAATGCACATATGTGAAGCACTTTGGGCTGCAAGTCACGCATGAAAAGTTCCACATCTAAATGAAGCCATTTGTTTATTCAACTAACCACAATGCACCTTGCTCTTAACCTTACGTTACAAAAAAAAATCACTTTTTCCATTTCTATGGTTCCACTGGCCACAGAAATGAAGGGGAGCCAAAACGTTGTGGTATAAATGAAGCCATTAAACACCTCTTGTCCTCTCTGGTTTGAAATACGTACTGTGTATTTCTTAAAATATATTTTTAAAAGAAAAGCCTGTTGTTGAAATAGCCAGTTTGTTCAGTATCCCTGAACACCGTGTTCTAAATGACGTACCAGCGAGTTCACAGCTTTTTTTTTCTGATTCCAGAGTCGGACAGAATAGCAGGACACGTTTCACCAGAACACAGGCGATTGGGTCTGGCTGTGCAGCTGGAAAGGCCTGCAGCTCTGAACAGCCGGAGCTCCGTTGCATTGATTGATGCTGACAGGGAGGAGAGATTGATCTCAGATTTAGACTGACTGACGGGTCCGGGGCAGAATCGGGAGTGGATGATAAGAAGACACACACGAGCGCACGGATGAGGGATGAGTCGGGAAAACCCTGGGATTACTCCCGCGATTCCACTGAGCGCTCCAGCCTCCAGCCAGACCGTTGTCCGGCACTGTAGCCGTAATAGACTGTTTCCATGCTGGAGCTCCACACCCAGGCAAAAGCAGGGTGGTCGGCCATCTTGGTTTCCCGAAGTCGATGTAGATATATTTTGAACTTTCAAATGAATAATGGCCACAGTGACCATTTCATCAGGCGAGAAGCTTCAGCTTAGAAAAAGGATTAGGATGGGGGGCTGGAAGCTTTTGGATCATGCTGGTAGGGGGTCTGAGATTGGGGCGCTAACAAGACCTGACATCTAATCTGACCCTGATCTGGCATCACATGACCCTGATCTGGCATCACATGATCCTGATCTGGCATCACATGACCCTGATCTGGCATCACATGCGCACTGACTGTGGTGACCCCTCTCACACTGAAAAAACAAAAACAAAAACAAAAAAAAAAGTCAATCTTATGCTTAGAACATTAAAACATGCTCTGCAAGGGTTTTTTTTAAGCCCAAACAGAATGCAACGGCAACATTCAGAGAATATGAACATCCCAGGAAAAGGAGACTGTGGTGGAGGAGGAGGAGGAGGAAGAGGAAGAAGACTCTAATTACTCCTCTCAGGGTAACAGGGGCTCAGCGGTTTAAGCTGAACAGACAGTCTGAGGACCACATATTGGCGCTGGGGAGGGTCCAGCACATTATCCACTCACACACTATCGACTACAGGCCCGTCTAGCTCATTAAGTGGTAAAGCAACACCATCACCTCCCCCCCCCACCCCCTTGCCCAACCCCCCCCCCCACCCCCCCCCACCCCCCCAACTGCTATTAAAGATCATCTGAACTGGATACGGCCATCTGCCCGAGAGTTTAAGTGCAGTCACGTTCTCGGATGAGCACCACTGCATTGATCACTCTCAGCCGTTACGCTCTGGTAAGGTGACGGGCCAAGCCATAAAAAAGGAAATCATTGCATCAGAGGGGTCATATTTTTTTGTATTTGGAGGGCATGCGTCTGGGCCCAGGATATAGGGTGTAACTATTTTTAATTTGTTACAAAAATATATTTGGGGGGAGGAGGGGCCCTCCCCATATATAATTCATCCCAGGCTCTTGGAGGGCGGGACATGCCTCACAAGCAGGCAGTGCCTCACAGGAAGTCAATGCTGAGGGCCCAAAAACAGCAATGAGCCATCTTACGACCTCAATGCGCGGCTAACCCGTACACGAGTGGTCTCCCTCCAACTCGGGTTTGTGTGAGTCTGACATCCAAATCGCGGTGAGACGAGCAGCACCGATGCTCGCCATATCGTGTTTCAGAGGAGAGTGCACGCTTTTCCCCGAATCGATAGCGAGAACTGAGATATGCCAGGGCCAAAAAGGGGGAGAAGCACAAAAGCAAAATAAGGAAATAAATAAGGAATGGCATGCACTGTGTTTTGTTTGTACATCATGTCCCTGTAAAAAAATAAATAAAAAAACACTCCCACAACCCCCTGGTGATATAAAAACACACCGCCCCTGGATTTATTTTTATTTTTTTGATGTCATAAGCGCTGATGGCAGTCACTTCCTGTGTACTGTCGTGTCAGCGATGCGCATCAGGCAAGACATCGCATCTCATGGCCCCTTTGCTTTCATTAGCATGAACCTGGGCTGATTATTATGATGAGTCAGGGCTCTGGCATCCTGTACTGCAGAAGAGCAGAAAATTCATCACGTTTTATTGTCTCGATGTAATATTGTGAACAATGTTCTTTTTTTTGTTTTTTTCGAGAGGCCCTGAATAAGCCCCTGAGGGTTTTCTGCCTCTCTCTGCGCCAGCTGCCTCTCTCTTCCCCCATGTCTTTTTCTTTATTTAAAAAAAAAAAAAAAAATTATGCTAATAAATAAATTAAAGCACAGTGACATCTTCAAACATTTATGAGATGGATGGTGCCGTTTCTTTGGGAAAGAGGGACCCGTGAGCAGACCCACACCTGGAGCACTAAGAGCCCTTTACTCCACCCAGGGTTTACCAACGTCTGCTTGTTCCCAGGTTTCTAAATCAGCCTGAGAACAGCATTGCTGATGTTCTCTTTGCTCAATGATTCGGGAGAAGTTCTCGCACCTGACTCCCCGCAGCATCTTCCTAAATGTCTGGAAGCCACAGCGGCTCTATTAACTGAGCCAGTGCCCATAGCGTGTGTGTGTGTACGTGCATGCGTGTGTGTGTACGTGCGTGTGTGTGTCTGTGTGCACGAATGTGTGTGCGTGAGTGTGTTTGCGTGTGTGTACTGTGCAGCCATTGCTGTGTGACGCCAGAATCATCAGGACAGCCTGGCATACATTAAGAGACACAGACACATTGATGAACTAACGTGCTCAGCAAGAGCTTTGTTTAGAACTGAAATACAATGCCTAGATTGTTCACTGCTTCAACACAAATAACCAGAAGCAGAAAAAAAATAATAAAGAGTACACCCCATCAGTTACTCCCTCACAGAATGATGGACACACAAATTATTAATGTTCTAAAGCACAACTGACATGTCGCTGGAACAATATCTCTTTATGGTCATGAAAAAGTGAGGCAGTATGTGGAAATGAATGGGGCGGCCATGCTTTTGTTCTGCGAGGCCTTCTGCGTCTAATTGTGTTTGTTTCTCATTCGCTGACCTCATTGTTCACTGCCACCCATCACGCACCGCCTCAGAACTGTATTTTTACCGAGTGAGTTTACTTTACCATTTGTAAGGGTGGCACAAAACTCTTCATTGGTGGCCTGCCAATGGGATGCCAGACAGTTTACAGAATACACTTTGTTAGCAACAACACTGAGCTAACTTTTAAAGTGTCCCGCAATTTAAATGTCAGTGAAATTAGGTGTGTGTTAAATAAGGTGAATTTCTGGAAGGTTCTCCCTGTGCTTTTCACAAACCAATTTGTATCATCACATAGTTTTATTGTTGAGACTGAAGTAAATTGCATAAAATAAAGATGATCAAGATGTATCCAATAATCATCTGTTCAGTGCTGTTCATAACAGCGACTTGGTCACAATGTAAATCTTCAAGACCAAATATAGGTCAGATAGTTTACATGAATATTTAGTAGGGTGCCCATTATATGAATTGTTGATGAGACAAAGCCCTTACTTTGATCGTTTGAAGAGGCCACCCACATATTAAATTAGTAATCTTCCTCTATTTGCAACCGTAGTGAGCCGCGGTTCCCTCGTAAAACATGAGAATCGTCCAATTGAGGCCGTTAACGGGAAACTCTTCGAAAATCACGATCAGAAGACCGTCTGACGATGCAGTCGGTGCGAACGGTATTTAGATCATCTCTGCTATGCTGTTGCACAATAAACTCGTAAAGAGCCGTTGGATGATTTAGCTGTGAGGTAAGAGCAGGGCGCTGCTAATCTCGCTGTTTCCTCAAACTGACAGGTAGTGCTCAAAACAATTCAATTCAATTTTATTTCTATAGCGCATTATCCAGGACACTGTCACAAACACGCTTTGCAGTGGAACTACAAAAGAAAATGTACACACGCAGTGCGAGAAAACTACAAATCTGACACCCAGTGAACCAATTCGAGTCCTTGTAGGTAAAGGTAAAAACACGCGCGTGTCTATGTGATGTCAGTGACGCAGAATTTAGGGAACTGGGGGGTTCTAACAGCAAAGTTTTGGGTTTTATTCCAAGGTGGCGTCCTTGCCCCTGTGCCATTACACAAGTTCACTTAACCTGAATTTCTTTACTAGATATCGAATTGAATAAATGGAATAGGTGCAACACATACTGGTTATGGGTATCTGCACGTGTTTAAATGTGCATGTACGTCCAGACCTGAGAGAATGCTTATATCTGTACATGCAAGTGTGTGTCTGTGCATGTGGTGTTTGTGTGTGTGTGTGTGTGTGCATGTTTGCGTCCATGCATGTGGTGTGTGTCTGAATCTGGGTGTGTGTGTGTGCCTTCACAAGTTAATTTGGTTACAGACAAATGTACTGAACATATTTTTTTTCCAAAAGGAAATGGTCTTTGTCAAAAAAAGACTGCAAATTATAATCTCATACAGACTGTGAGCCAAAAACTGGATTTTTATTTTAGTCTCCCTGTGCTCATGTTTCAGTCAATAAGGGTTCCTTTTCTGTACCCCAGCATAGGTAAGCACATATACCTGACTGGCTCGTCACACATCTGTCCACTGGAGATTAATTAAGCTCTGAGAGACGCCTGTCAGCTCAGAGGACTGTCTAAAGGTGCCATTCCAAGTAAATGAACTTCACAAGTTAAGATCAGCACAGCTGTACCACAGTGCATTCAGTGTGTGCATGTGTGTGTGTGTGTGTGTGTGCCTGTGTTTGTGAGTGTGCATGTGTGTGTGTGCGTGTGTGTGTGTGCTAGTGTGTATGTGTATGTGTGTGTGTGTGTGTGTGCCTGTGTTTGTGAGTGTGCATGTGTGTGTGTGTATGTGTGTCTGTGCGTGTGTGCTTGTGCGTGTGTGTATGTGAATGTGTGTGTGTGTGTGTGCCTGTGCATGTGTTTGTGAGTGTGCACGTGTGTGTATGTGTGCCTGTGCATGTGTTTCTGTGTGTGTGTGTGTGTATGTATGCCTGTGCATGTGTGTGTGTGTGTGTGTGTGTGTGTGTGTGTGTGTGTGCCTGTGCATGTGTTTCTGTGTGTGTGCTTGCGCGCAAGTGTGTGCACGTGTGCGTGTATGTGAAAAACCCATTCCTCTTTTTAAACTTTTCAGGATTCCTGAGATAAAGTAAACTGGCATATTACTCATTTCTCCCATTACTCACGGCGTTCCTATTTTGGGAAGTTAAACAGGGCTGTGATCCCTGCAATCACACAGACTAAGCAATGAAAATGATATACTTCCCCATGCTTTCTTACTCACACTTGCAAAAAAAAGTTAGGAAAGCTTTCAGGTTTCCATAAAAATGGTAGTGTCTCCCTTAAACAAATTTTGACCCCAGTACCCTGTTACCATTCAACGAGAGTAAAGCTACACACGCTATTTTCTGCTGTCTTCAGTTGATAAAAGCAATTGAATTTACTGTACTGCAAGTGATTTCAGTCACATGTCTTAATCTTTACACAATAATCTCATAACTGATTTATAAAGTGCAGCAAGCAATGAAATATGACTTGGTGATTTGAAGAATTCACACACACAATAAATGTCACTCAAAAAAATAGATATAAAGCATTTGGGCCACTACGCCTACGTAAAATTAAGTACTGTAATTGCATGGCAGAGAGATATGAACTGTGAACTTGCACTTCAAACAACCTTGGAACTTTACTGATAATGGTGCCATAGTTTGTAACACAAAGAGAAAGAACCAGTTTGTTCGCTGCTTTTGTGGCTGCACACAAAGTCACAAATAAAAAAAGAAAAACAAAATCAATAAATAAAAAGGATCAAGGAAAAGGAAAACCTACATTCGTCAAATTATGAATTCGTTTGGAAAGTGTTTAATATGAATCCCTTTCTGGTTATAAAACCAGAAAACAAGGCATATGAAAACATCAAGCACCAGTCTGTAAGTATTAGAAACAAATGTATACCCATCATCAAGTTGAAATAGTTCAAGGCAATGCCAGGCATACTGTAAACTAACGACTGCCTGGTTTAATTTCCCTCATAATAAAATATCAGCAAGACATAAATATAAAAGGCTACATGATAAAGCTTCAAAATAATCATATTTGGAAAAACACAACAGGCTCGACAGGGAGTGAATCAACATGACAGCCAATTGGGTAATAATTAAATGGAGGAAAACAAACAGGCAAATGCTAATACACAAGCCGTCTGAAAATTAAAATTCACGCTATAAAACAGGGTTTAGTGAAGCTTCCTGTCAAATATCTCTTGGCTGTTAATCTTCGCTCAGAAGTTGACGTGCGGAATCAGTTAAATTACATTGTAACTGGATGTGCTGTGTGGAGCTACATTTAGTTAACGAGAAAAGCCTGCAACCAAATACTACAGTAGTATACATTAAAGTTATATGAATGCAGTAGTCTACTTCCGTTCACATCAATACTGGCTGAATATCGTTGTCATCGTTCTATAGAATTGATGCAACTCCCCAAGAAACGGGCAAAAATAACGCATATTTCCCATTTTACTTACCACAACAGAACCTGACGAAGAGGCAATGTAAACTCTAATTACCATCCTATTAATCCAAGCGGCAGCTTGTCCTTTTACTGAGTTTCTTCAAGTGTTACTCCTTCACCAGGGATTGTTTATTCTATGGAAAATGTCCCAGCGTCCCTCCTTCCTCCAGTGCTTGTTAAAATTGAGTGAACGCGCTGCCTCGGTATTTATATGATTATAATAACGCTGTCACTCCTCCCATGGTCTTCACTCCCCCTGTAGGCACTACAGAGTAACGCTGATGATCCTTCACAGACACAGTGAACGAAGATAAGGATCATGGGAAATGTAGTGCTATACAAGTGGGATTTAGCCATACGTGCTGCATGTCACTACTGAGCAGATTTCGAGCGGCCAATTCGGGGTCAAATTGCGGTAATCCGGGGTGTTAATTACATGTTAATTCCACAGTAAACTGGTCGGTTTTGTATCCTTGTCTTGAAACACGAAGAAAGGGTACAAAAATCCTGCTGAAATTAACTTGTAGTAAAGACAATTAAATTGGAGCAAACGTGAAGTAGACTTGATGCAGACTCAGTGAGGTGTCTGTCAACCCAACAGTCAACCAGCCCCCCTCCTTCTCTGGCTTTTTCTGTCAACCACAGTCTCCATTTGGCCTAAATGGAGGTACCCCCCCCCCCCACCCCCCGAATTGCTATTCTCCAGAGCGTTCATCTTTCTTTGTACTTGACAGGGAATAATAATTAGCAAACTAATAAGATAACTTATAGATACTACGTATTATTACAAAATAATTCATTTATAAACAACGTTAGGCCTTTCGAACGGACGGTCAAAGCGTAGCCTGTTAATTATATGGAGCTTCTGTAAATCTCTGATCTGCTCCTGTGCTGGGGATCTTGCCATTTACTCGGGCAACAAGTGGTTAACACACGGATCACTTGAGGTTGCCATGGCAGGGCGTCGATCGACCGAGGCTCAATACTAGGCGTGGACTGTGGAAATACATCATAAAGTGTCCCTCTTCTCGGTTAAGAGACTGTTTTTTCTAGCTGGTGTAACAGATCCATCACACGAAGAGGCAAATCCGAAATAACTGGCACGAAAACGGGACAAGGCACCATCCCGCGAGCCTAATCCGAAGGCAGAAGGAGTACTTGCTGGCTTGCTGACCAAGCTTGCTAGTTAGCTAGCAACAGAAGCCATTTTCCTTGCATCACAACATTAACGTTAGCTAAGATCAGCGACCTGAAGTGGGTTACATGGAAGTGCTTTACATATCTTAAAAAGGTTGGTCCGGTGCTATTCTGACATTATAAAATTTAAGTTTTAATATAGGCTATGCATTTAGTTTGCTGACTAGCTTACGTTTAGTATTTGCTTATCTGTCGCTAGGCTGCTTACAAAATGTACTGCATGTACATGGCTTGGTGTTCCGAGTGATGAGAAGGCAACGTTTGGTTTTTAGGTAAATTAAGTAACGGTGCAGTAACAGTACCTACCTAATCACCTTCTTTGTGTAGTTACTGAAGTTATTGCTAAATTGTGCGATACACACCAGTTTGCAGGTAAGTTATATCATAGCTGCCTTAGTTTAGCATTCTTGAACCAAATACTATGACAAAGATCCAAGATTTTTCCTGTTTCCTTTTTTGACGCTACAGTGGCTTTTTGGACGTTCTGGTATTTAGCTGCTGTGTGGAAATTGTCGAAAGACATCTTTTCCTGCTATCCATGTACATGGTCGTGTTTTTAGCCTGCTTGGTCTAGATAACTGTTGGTGTCAATTCAGATTGCCGTTTATTTGTGCTGATTAGCTCTAGCAATGCTAGTCTAGGTGTCTCTTTAACCGGAATCTGTCAAGAACATATGATGTTGGCAGACGGTCACAGTCCATCGAGACCTACTGTCCAAAGTTAACCGTATATTCTGCTTTTTTTTTATTTCTAATGGATAATACCACTACACAACTGAGCAAACATGGGACAACCCAAATAAGTGTGTGAAGAGTTTGATGTCTAGTACCAGGTGTGGGACAGCTCCCTTATAAATTCATATTGTGAGGAAAAATTAAGACACCTTTCCAAGAGACTGCTTGGTTATCTCGGTTACTATATCCCTACCATTCACTATTTATATCACCTAAGATAATTAAACTCACAAATTCAATCATTTAAAATTTTATTTGCAAGAATAAAACCCAATACACGCGCAAATCCCAGCTAATTAGAAATTACGAGAATGGCGGGTTGAGAGCTTTAGATTTTGAGTCACTGGTAGGGACCTTTAGAACAGATTGGTTTAGAAATAGTTTATCTCAGCTTCTGTCCACGTGGTACCATATTCCAAATAAATGATCAGATCAGGTAGGGGGGGCTTTACTTTTTTGCCGAAGTGTGATTATTTGTATAATTATCAAAATTCCACAGACAAATTTTACTCCATTTTATGGAACAACGGGGTCATAACTGGGCAGGAAATCGCTATTTTAGGTTGAATGGTTTTCAAAAAATGTTTTATGGAAATGGGTTATGTTTGACTTATAAATAATACTTACAAATAATAAATTCATAGCCATTCCTACCTCTCTTGTTCAGTCAATAAGGGAAGTTCTCATGTACTATGATAGTTCATGGGCATTACCTGCCATCAAAGTTAATGAGTTTGACCTTTTTCATAGGAAGGTTAATGATGTGTTGATTGCAGGAGCAATTAATAGTAAGAGCTTTGAATGACAGAATTTTTACATATACGTGCAACTGTATGATTGTAGTCGTTTGTTCGTTTTTGTCTGTGCATCTGTTAAGATTTTTGGTTACATGTTATGAATGCCCTTTTGTATTTGTGTCCCTAACTTGAATTGTAAATTTGTTTTATTGTTTTATTTTTATTTATTTATTTATTTTTAAGCCACTTTGAACAGTGTATAATAGAATGACAACAGCAATGTAGCAAAACGGTTAATATCCCTGGCTCTCCTTGAACAGGTTTCCTCCTCATTGGACCCTATGAACGGAGGCATCATGGATTCCCAGAGCATTCACCCGGCCTACGAGGACAACCGGGAGGCGGAGAGGAGCCGACAGTCCCAGAGGAGCTCGGGGAAGTGCTCGGAGCTCTCCCTGAAAAGCAAGCCGGACAAGAACAGGGAGGCTGATCGGGGTCGGTACGAGGACAGCGTAGCGGGCGACCGAGCCAGGACCAGGACGCGAGACCCCGACCGCGACCGCGTGTCGGACTGCGAGAAGGACAGCGACCGCTACTACTCGGACGAGTACGAGAACGAGTCCCCGTCCGACCGGTCCCGCTCGCTCTCGCCCTGCTCCCCGTCCCCGACTCCCAGCTCCCGAAAAACCGGGCGGGCCAACCACGTCTCCAGCAGGAGGGGTCTACATAGGAAAGGTACGCTTCATATAAACAGGGACACACACACACACATACACACATGCACACGCGCACACACACACACACACACTCACACATGCACACGTGCACACACACACACACACTCTCACACATACACACACACACACACACACGTCTGTTCACCATGCTGTTGATATTTCGAACTACATGCATTCTATTTTTATGCGTAGGCCATTTTAATTTTCATCTGTCGTTTCCATTTGCATGAAAAAACGTACCGGCAAAAATGTAACAAACTCACTCTCCTGTCTCATAACTTTTTCACAAAAGCATGACTTTTTGACCTCTCTAATACACCTTAATTAAGACTGCATTGTATTTACATGTCACAAAAGGGCCACTCTTTTTATTTCACACAGTTTGTGTGGTATAAATGCCACTGTCCTTGAATGTCCTTGAACATTTTTTGATCTTTATAAGTCAGATGGTGATGGAGGCGATACATTATCCCCCTGCCATTGGACATTAATGTAATATGGCCAAAGTAAAAACATAGAAACTGTCTTTTTTCATAGTGATCCAAATATACATATATACATTTTATTGTTAATTCACTGTCATACTGCCCTTTACGATATCATCTAGGTATAACAGAGTCAATGTGTTGATCTAGTCAACAAGATGGCAAGCTTGCTGTCTTGTATTTAAAGCCCACTACCAGCAGTCATTTGTCTGTGGTAATTGCTTCCAAAAATATGAAATGTGTGTCCATGAATACACAAAGTAACACGTCTCAAAACTACGTCCCCCATACTGCCAGTGCCCATATACAATCTTCATATTAATTTGATTATTGAATCATTACAAAGTGCGCTTTGCAAAATGAAATCTTTATACAAAAAAAACATCATTGGAAACGAATGAAAAAAATTAATTTCGTTTAAGTGGCAATCCAAATGCATTATGTATACCTCTTACTTGTCACAGTTCATTTACATTCCTGTAGATGGTGCTGTTTTAACACACTTTGTCGTTATCATGACTTCCCAGTATTGTCTTCCTGACGTCCTTGCTTAAGTTGTACAAATACTATTTATATGTAACATACTTTCTGAATGACAAAAAAATTTAGTATGTACTATTACTTGTTAATGACATAACTATTAACATCACAAACAAGCCTATCGTTCAAAAAAGAAGAAAAATTCCAATTAGTATGGGCCAGCCTGTTCAGGATAACATCGATAGTCTACAGCCCAATTGTGTGTAAAGCGTATTTCATGGTGATCATGTGATCACTAGTATGTCTAGCCTATCTTGGGACTGGTTGTGCATTTCCAGTAATGTAGACGTTGTGAACAAAGTTATGATTTTGCCTGGGGAGGCACAGCTGTTAATTATGTCCTATTAAAATGACTAATTGCATAACAGCTGTAATTATGCCCAGTAGTGGTTGTAATATTATTGGCAACTTCAGTGCATGATCTACCTCAGGCGGCAGAGGGAGAGGAGCTTTCGGCGCACTTGTGCAAACACTGTGTCGATTCAGTGTCATATTTTAAGCCACACCGTGTGACACACACATGAACCAGACAGAAATAGGAAGACGACGCTTATAGCTGTAAGATCTGGCCGTCTTTCAGCAGTGGATGCCACCTTGTATTGGCTCGTCGGTTCTTATCATGTCAGTACATGGTTAAACTTAACAAATTTGTGTTGTGAAACTTATCAGACTGTGCCATGTCTTCAGTGGATTTTCATGGTGTAACACTGAATTGTTTTAAAGTTTACCACCATATCTTGAGTACAGTCTTATGTTTTTTTAGGTCAAGTATGTGTCACATGTGGTATGACTTTAAAGGTTTGAGCTCTGATGCATGCTGCATACACTGGAGACTGAATTTTTTAATGCACTGCACAGCTGGGAATCTGTCCCAGGTCTTTCCAGGGCTGTTCCCTGGCTCAGCTCTTTCTTGCTCGGTCGTGCCCAGGACTGGTGCTTTCCGCCGCGTGCTCAAACTGGAAGGAGATGAGGCGAGAGAACCCCGAGAGAGGGCAACCGCTCTGACATGCGCAACGCGTAATTAACGGCTCCCGGCAACGCACGCAGGTTAATGCTATTTCCCGGACCCGAGTTTGTCCTCGTCGTCCATCTTGCCTGGGTGTGGCAGCGGCCAGGCGTGGCGTGCTGTCGAGTCGTCGGTCATAACGACAGCTTGGCCTCGTCCCAATGGCTCGTGCCGATTTGCCTCGTGGCAACCAACCATTAAAGCCTGGGTGTCCATCTCGGTCGGAGGCCCAGAGCTTCTGGACAAGCAATAGCCGCGTGGTGCAACCTGTTAATAACAAATAACGACAGTGGATAGCAGTAATATAGCACCTTTCATGACCGCAAACATACTCTGCCTCTACCAGCGTGTAGCACTCGTCTGGGTGGTTGGAGTGCTCCCGCACATTGGCGGACAAATGAATGTAATGGGAAATATTTTTTACAAAGGAGATGAACTGTGCTGGCTGAAAACAGGCGTTACATTTGTGGAGTAATCTTGGGTTCATGTAGTCTTCTTAAACGCCTCCGTTGGCTCCATGAACCGGCTCCTTTGTTTCAGAGATGCTATCTCGTTATCAAAGGGAGTTCCGTTTAATCGGGCCGCACGAGCTATATCTGCTGGCATCCGCTGTCGGTGAGTAATGGGGGCTGTATATTTCTTTCAAAGCGAAGATAATCGCCGTATCCCTTTTGGTTGACAGATGCCAGCTATTTTTAGCTTTCTGACCCATATATTCCCTAATACGAATCGGTGTAGTGGTATTGAAATGCGCGCGTTGCCGTGAAGGCGCATTGCTGCTGATGCGTTTATTTCCACGTTCATATTTTTTTATTTATTTGAGTTATTTATTTATTTAAACCCTTTGCCTCAAACCTGCTGTTTGCGGTACCCGAGAGTGACAGCTCACCAATAGCTGCCTCTGCTTCTCTGTAATTACTGAAGCAAATTACTGAGGCTTTTTCCCGCGTTTGGCCGCACTTCGCGCTCGCGGTTGCCACCGGATCTGATGCTATCGAGGCGCCGTCCTATATGCAAATGCGCTATGAAAATTCCCTGTCTCGAGAATGAGAATGAAAGGGTCTCCATATATTTCCAACTACAGTGTCATCGAGAAACGTGAAATCCAAAGTGAAAAGGAAGGGCACGCGCCACACAATCTACCCATTATTATTCCTGGATGTGTAGATTATAAGCTTTGAATGTCAGTAGCCCCGGGAATCATTTTGCGGGGGGGGGGGGGGGGGGGGGGGGGGGGGAGTCTTTTTGGGAAGCTTGCTTAAATGGAGGGCAGTGTTTCTCGTCGTCACGGCGGTTCCTCATATCCTTAAAGATTACTCTCTGTCACTGATCTCTCATTTACTTATTGATTTAATGCCACAGCACAAAGGCTGCAGAAGAAGTGTCATAAATCAGACACAGATAAGATCATGACCCCTTTGTTAAAATGAGGAAGCGCTTGTAATAATAGTAATATTTTTGCCGAGAGGGTGGTTAAACGGAAGGTTTTACTTATAGGATTGTGTGTGTGTGTGTGTTTTCCAAAGCAGGTACTGACAGACATAACTGCTCTGCTTAAACATTAACTCAGATTACCTATCTCTTACATTACTCTCCTCTTGTTCCCTCTCTTCCCCCCTCTTTTTTGTCTACTTGCTTTCATTCTCTTCCTCTGTCCTGCATTTTTTTTATTTTTCATTATCTCTTTCATTGTCTCTCACTCTCTCTTTCTCTCTCACTCTTTCTCACACTCTCTCACTCTGTCTCTGTCTTGTTCACTCTCTGTCCATTCCCTCCATTCCCTTCTCTCTTCCCCTCTGCCTCCCTCTCTCTCCCATTCTCCCTCCATCTCTCCATCCCTCCCTCCTTCTCTCCCTCTCTTCCCTCCCTCCCTCCCCAGGCTTACAGAGAGCGGGCTCCAAGCAGCCCCGCCCCGGCGTGGGCTCCCAGAGCAAAGGCTCCTCCCCCAAGGACCTGGACCTGGTGACCAAGCGCGTGCTGTCGGCGCGGCTCCTCAAGATCAACGAGCAGCGCAACGAGCTGTCGTCGCTGCAGCAGCGGCTGGAGCAGCTGCAGCGGGAGAACCGGGCGCTGCGGCAGCTGCAGCACCGCCAGGAGAGGGCGCTGCACCGCTTCGAGGACACGGAGAGCGAGATCGCGCAGCTGATCTCGCGGCACAACGGCGAGACGCACGTGCTGCGCGAGCGGCTGCGGCGGACGCAGGAGCGCGAGCGGGCCGCCGACCGCCGCCTGCGCGACGCCGACGAGGAGCTGCGCCGCTGCCGCGCTGCGCTGCAGAAGCTGCGGCGCCTCGCCGACGACCGCCGGCTCGGCGAGAGGGAGGAGCTCGCCCGCAAGCTGGCGCAGGCGCAGGAACGCGCGCAGGAGGACGAGCGCCGGATAAAGGTGCGCCCTTTGGTCAATCAGCCAATCGGGATGAGTCTCTAGTGCGATTTCAGTGCTTCAGTCGATCAGCCAATCAGGAAGAGTCTCTGATGCGATTTCACTGCTCTAGTCAATCAACCAATTAGGAAGAGTCTCCTATACAGTTTCATTGCTTTAGTCAATCAGCCAGTCAGGGGGAGTATCTTGTCATGTCACTGTTTCAGTCGGCAAGACTCTTCCGTGTGGTTCAACAGCTTTGGACCATGAGCAGCCTTCGTCAGTCAGCCAATCAGGAAGAGTCTCTTATGCAGTTTCATCGCCTCAGTCAATAAACTAATCAGGAAGAGTCTCTTCTGTGATTTCACGGCCTTAGTCAGTCAGCCAATCAGGAAGACTCTTCCATGTGGTTTCACAGCTTTGGACAGTCAGCCAGGAAAGGTCTCCCCTGCAGTTTAGCAGGGTTGGAGCGCTCAGTTGTAACTAAATCATCAGGACAGATCCTCGTGTCTGTAATCCTGCCATGGGCACAGACCAGCTCTCGCAGTACAGACCAGATTGGCTCGGGCTGTCTACAGACAGGAGCTTAGAGGTGTTCTACAACCCAGGAAGGGGGGCGGCAGGGCTATCTGGCAGAGGGAATTATGGGAAATTGAGTAGAGGTATGCTGGGATAAGTCACGCCATGTCCAGGTCTGCATCCGCATACTGTCAACATACTGCCTACCGGTGACATGAGGATAAATAATAGCTGTGCATGCTCTGTGTTTACTTTAATTTAATCGGAGGAATATGTATTTATTATGCTTCCTGTTCATAGCATGTCTTTGGATTTGCAGAAAATTTCTGTCAATGAAGCAGAAAAGTTTCTTTCCTACACAGTGCTGACTTTCAGGATGAATCTGTTTTTGTACAGTAATAGAATACTTTTCATTTTTAAAAATTGGAACAAATACAAAGAATTATTTTTATTTTTCATTAACATGTCGAATCAACTCATGTCGTACTTTCCAAGAGTAAAGAAAAACGCGTTGCTGAAGTACAGCGAGCCCGTCGATTTATAAGCGCTGTACGTGGCTCGTCACGGTGTTCGAGAACCTCAGGGGTTCTGGTCTCCTTGGCGACGAGATAACGACGGCAACTGGAGTTAAGGCAACCGATGCCCAGCTGGTGCGTATCCGAGGGGCGCGTCTCCGACGGCGCCAACACGCGGCTTTTGATTCCCAGGGTACGGCTCCGAATTGCCGTGGGTGCAGCGACTTCGCAGAGTCGTTTGATAAACAACCTAAACAACCGTCTGACTCCCCTTCAGGCTTTCTATTTTTTATTTTTGCCAAATCTTCGGGTAATTGGTTGACTTATTTGGGCCATGAAAACAGAATTCCTTTCCCCCCCCCCCCTTTGTCAGGCTGAAGTCGTGTTATTTTTGGTGACCTACTTCTCGTAACGCGTTTCTTCCCTCAATGCATGTCTGTGTGTGTATGTGTGTGGTTTTTTTTTTTTTTTTTTTGACGGTCATTTTCCTTTCACTGTGCGCTCATTAGGAAGGCAGTGAAACTGAGCTCACGGCGTGTTGAACCTAAATTTGTTCCGTGCGTAACCGTTAAGTCAAAACGTTGGCGCGTAATGGCTTTATTTTGGTTATTATTCATCGCTTGTTCCGATCTTCTGCTTTGATCTTCCCATGAAGGACACATTGATTTTCCTCCTCTTAATGCTCATAAATCTGGTGACAGGATTCCAGTTTTCAGAGGCTGTGAACACCGTCTGAGGGACTTAAAATCAATACGTAACACAGCATCTTAGCGGGAAGGCTTTTGTTTCCCGGACGACGTGTAATGCAGTTTTAACCATTTAACGGATTCAATGTTAGCATGAGCTAATGAGCTATGGGGCTGTGTCACATCTAATGCACAGAACATACGGGTAGACGTGTCTTATTTTTCATGCGGGAAAGTGTCCCTTTGTAAGTTTGCAGTAAGATTTCAGCTGGTGATGACCGAATAGCCAACAAATGAATGTCAGACTGTAATGTATAGGAAGCCTGGAAGTCCATAGCATTTGGCAGGAGAGGACTTGGTGGAATGTGGGTGTGTTTAACGGAAAATTTCCCTCCTCTGTGATACAAAGTGAGCGTGTTTAATGGCAAGTTGTGGGCCTGGTTTTTCCTCCTTGATGCATAGTGAGCGTGTTTAGCTAAGTTGTAGAAAAGCGGGTGTGGTGTTTCATCTGGAACGAGATTATGGGCTGGTTAAATTAGGAGTGTGCGCCTCTTTGACGATGCGGAGTGGGCGTGACCTGATTGTTGGGGGGGGGCATCTCTCTGTCCCACGGCTGCAGGAGCTGGAGAGGAACATGGAGCTGAGCACCGGAAGCTTCCAGAGGCAGCTGACCGCCGAGAGGAGGAAGACCCACGAGGTCCAGGAGGAGGTGCGGAACCTCCGGGAGGAGCTGGAGCGCCTGACCCAAAAACTCAAGGTGCCCCCCCCCCCCAAATGGTTGCTTTGAGTTGGAAAGCACTTACTGTTTAATTTAATCTCTAGTCTCTAATATGTTCTGCATTCTTTGAAAAGAATCTGGAATTAAGCACCGTGCTTTTTAAGCAAATGCCAGGGTTTTTTTTTTGTGTGTGTTTTTTTGCGGAACAGGTATTGAAATGCTGGTCCTTCACATCTCGTTTGTTTATTTTCCTTGACTTCCCATTTCAGGAGAAGGAGAGGGAACTGAACACCAGGAACATCTACGCCAACCGAATGGTGAAGGGAACGCCCAGAAAAGACACGGACAGCGGCGTGAAGAGGAAAGGTGAGGCCCCAGCTCTGCCTGCGTCCCACACCTGGAGCGCAAAGCCCTCGCTAGCTTTACCTGCACAGGTAGCGCAGTCACCTGTGCCTGTTGAAGCTAAACCGCAGGAGATCATTTCAGAGTTCTCTGTGACACTAGAGGAAGATTTCACTTTACGCTTTAAAATGTGCCTGAGAACTTGTGAAGATTTATTGACAAAAACTTCTATAGCCCATCTATAGTCCTATAGTCCTGTACCGTGTCAGGTGTGGATTAAAAAGCCTTAAAGGACCTCTGCTTGTGTCTGCATCAGCCTGCTGTTACGCTCTTTAGCGGTGTAAAATAGCACTTCCTGTAGCGCAGAGTTTACCTCCAGCTCTTTTTTTACCTGCGTTCCCCTGTTCTCCTGCCGTCCCGAAGGTCCCGGGATCGAGGGTTCCCCCAGGTGCTCCAGCAAAGGGGTGCAGACGGAGGAACCCCCGGCGCCCCTGGACTTCCCCACGCCCCCCCCGGCCGTGGCCGACGCCCCCGAGCCCCCGAGAGACGGCGGCTACTTTTCACTGAAGGCGAGTGCGGCTCGGCGTCATGTGACCCCGGAGGTCCGTGCTCCTGACGGGGCTCCAGAGCGCCTCGCAGGACGGCTGTGGGACGGTGGCTCGTCCTCCGGAACATTTGTAGCCTGGGGAGTGCGGGGGGGGGGGGGGGGGGTGCAGCACTGTTGCCACACAGCTAGGAGGTCCCGGGTTCGAATCCCAGCCGGGGGCCTTTCTGTGTGGAGTTAGCATGTTCTCCTGTGGGTTTCCTCGCTCGGGGGCGGGGAGACAGTCACGGGACAAAGGGGGGGGGGGGGCGGAGCCTGAGAACTGACCTGCGCGCTCTTCTCTGTCCGACAGGAGCTGCGGGAGGACGAGAGGGCGCTCGGGGTCACGCAGGACGAGCGCCGGTCAGCGGAGAGGGAGAGGGAGAGGGGAGGGAAGCGTCAGGGGCTCCAGGCACGGCCAGGTGAAGTCCTTACACCCTTTCTTTCTCTCACTCCCCCTTTTTTTGCCAAAGCTTTTAGCGCACACAAACCCCAATAACATGACCAATGATTGGTTGTGGTGTTTGTTTTACACCAATCATTGGTTGTGTTGTTTTGTGCATGCTAAAAGGTTTTGCATGTGCTAAAGGTCTTAGCAAGGCCGAAGTGTCTTCCTCCGACGTCTGCGAGTTCGGCCTGTGGATTCTGCAGTGAACAGCAGTGGCCTGGCATCGCATGTTTTGAAAGAGTGCGTGTTCCTTTATGCCATGTTTCTCAGTTTAAGATGTGTGTGTGTGCCTATGACTTATCGTCGTGTAGTAGGCGTGTGTAATGACTACTATTAATGGACGTAAATACGGATTATTTGATTAGTATGGTGATTGGCAGGACTTCTACCGCCTAAACCTTTATGTGTGCACTTTTGTAAGTCGCTCAGCATAAGAGCATCAGCTAAATGCCCAGCTGTAAGTGTGCACACGTGCGTGTGCATGTGTTTAAGCTGCGTGTGTACGTGTGTGTGTGTGTGTTTGTGTGCGTGTGTATGTCTGTGTGTGTATGCGCGTGTATGTGTGTGTATGCGTGCGGATGTGTGTGTGTGTGATCTGTTTCTAAAGGCACCCAGCCCAGTAGCAGGCCTGTGTGAGGAGGCTGTTTTCAGAGGTGACTGGCTCTCAGCTGCAGGGTGTGCAGGGTGTGCAGTACCCTGCCGCAGCTCCTGCCTGCTGATGCTCTGTCTGATTCAGCCTCAGTCTGCTGGGCTGGAGGCTCCTGCACAGCTGGTCACTTCTGCTGCGTTCAACTGCATTTTACCCGTCAATCAAGCAGCCTCCCGGCAAATAAAACATCATATCCCACAGTACAAGTGGGCGATACATGAACTAACATGTACAGCCGAGGAATTAAATTAAGGTAAAATAATATTCACATACTAGAATATAGTGGAGTTAAATGGAAACCCCTTAATCATCTTTTTCCCCGCTTATTTTTTCACACCGATCTGAAACGGCCAATCAGAGACAAAGGTTTTACGTCTTTAGAGACCCTGCTTCAGTCTGAACGCTGCGGAGGTGTGCAGGTGTGTGACACTGTGCTCTGTGTGCGTTTGTCTGAGACAGAACTGCCTGAGGAGGAAGAGGAGATAAAGGATGGTGGGCGTGGCCTGAAGGAGGAGGGCAGGAATGGGCGGAGCCCCGGCCTGTTCCAGGTGCAGCGGGACCCGGAGGAGAAGGAGGAGGAGAAGAGCCGGCCGGCCAATCGGAACCCGAGCCCGGAGGAGCAGCGCAGGAAGGAGCAGCTCCTGGCCAAGATGCGGGAGATCGACCGGGAGGCCCGGCGCACCGACGTGGCTGAGAGCGAGGCGGCGGGGTCCCTCCCCGAACCCAAAACCCAGCGCCCCTCCGGCCCGTCTTTCCCCGAGCCTGTGGAGAACCTGCACAAGGGCCCCCCGTCCCAGGACAGCTCCGCCCCCCAGGGGAGGCCCCCCCACTCGGGCCGCAGGGGCCTCAACCCCCAGGGCGCCGTGGACGACCTGTCCTTCGGCAGCTACGCGCCCTCCTTCGGCCAGCCCGCGGGACGGGCGGGCGTCCCGGCGCAGCGGGGCGGAGGCGGGGCCGGGGGCGGGGCCGAGCTCGGGGACGGGGCCGAGGAGAAGCCCAGGGAGGAACCGGACCTGACCAAGGAGAAGAAGTCCAACCTGATGCAGCAGCTCTTCGGCTCCGCTGCCAACGGCAACGGCAACGGCGAGGCGTCCAGGATGGAGGTCCTGAGCCCCCCGGCTGCCCGCAAGGCCGCGCACCCCAATGGCGGCCCCTTCCCCTGGGAAGCCGCCAAGAAGCGGGAGGGCCTCTACTCCTTCGAGGAGACCCCGCCCGCCCGCCGGGGCAAGAGCCTCCTGCAGGTGGCGGAGAGCAGGCCGGCCGTCCGGGCCATCGGCTCCTTCGACGAGGACATCGAGGAGGTCACCCTCTGAACTCTCTCAGTCAGTCGTATTTTCCCTGCTTCCCGAGCACTTAACGTTTTACACACGTGGGCCTGAGTGTCTGTAGGAATTTATTAGGAAGCTGTTTAACCCTTTAAGGTGTGAGAGCCCAAGTACAGTATGTGTGATTAGAATGTTCTGAACTGAACATTCTAATGCTGATGTCACAATCGCTACTGGTAACTGAAAGCAACAAAGTTCTAGAACACTGACTTAGAATTTTTGAAAAAGCATAAAAGGCACTAGGAAGGGTTAACTGTCTTTACAGACAGAAAAAAAAATAAGGGATCCTTTTTCTGTGCCTCTGAAAGCAGTGAGCCACAGAAATGAAGTAACCGTAGGGTAATAATTCTGCAAAAATAAATAATTATATATGAAGTCTTTCCTGCAGAAGATTAAAAAGGCTTTCCTGCAGAGGCCTTTTTTAAAATATTTACCTAGAAGGCTTCAAGTATGTTGTGGAATATTTAATAATATTTTTATAGGTACAGTACATACAGAACTGTATAGATTTTTATACAAATTATTTTACATAAAGCCTACTACAAACAAAGGAATGTTCAACGTGAATCAAAGAAAGTAAACACTAATCCTCATAATGTAGTAGTTCAGGGGTGACCAAGTCTGAAATCCGCACGTTCTCTTGCCTTCGTGCTACCAATCATCGTTTTGTAGGCTGTCACAGACAGCGAAGTCGTGACTCTACAGCCTACTGAATTGCGTCAGGCGTGATGATGGTTATTAGGGAGCTGCAGAATTTCAGATTCGAGCTTTTGCTCTCCCCGTAAAATGCCAGTATGTGGTTCATGCAGGCTGGAACTGTCCAATCAGGTTGAGGGGCAGGGCCTACAGAAATGACTAGTAGCCTAGTAGTCAGTCAGACTTCTGTTCTTATTATGTTTCAGTTCTCAAACCACGTTCATTCCACTGGTTCTTCCCTGGGTGTTTGAGCCATACCAGAATTTGGTAGCCCCAGACGTCTGGACTACCAACTACTTCTACAGCCGTCACCCACCCCTGGTACAGTAGTTGTACTACAGTAATTACTGCACACAAGGTGTTTCCATTAAATTTAGCCCTGGGCTTATATAATAATGTAAGTACTCTTTTTCAGACTTAAATGGGTCTCGGTAGTACTCTAGATGATGATTCAGGTGTTCTCAGACTAGATAAAATGCGCTGTGCTCACCTTTAGCCTGGAAGATCACGAGTGCCCTCTTACATATGAAATTTTTACTCAGGTGGGCATGGATGTGAGATAATTAACTGAGCCTAGTAGTTAAAATGAAGATTTTGCTGCACATGACAACCAATACCAAGTCTTTCCATAAATGTACCCTATTTACCCTGCACAGTGCACATTTGTGTTTGGGGAACACAGAGACCTTATTTGTGTTTTATTGATACTGTAATGTGCTGATTTCAGGAACTGTTGAGTAAGGTTTTTTTTGTAATGTAATCAACAATTAATAATTTTGAAATTGTGAAAGAGTGGAAACAATTGCGTAAAAGTGGAAGATGGTGTTTTTCCAGTTTCTACCAGTTTCATACTTTGTGTACAAACCCGTTTGACTAAATACATTTCAGTTTTAAAAAATAATTTTGTATTTTTGTACATGTGAAAGAAAATATTTTGAAAAGCACTAGCAAGACATATCAACACTGTACAAGGCCCATAGTAATTCTGTGAACTACAGTGAGTGAAAACTGTATTCAGATTGATTTATATGACACTAAAATTGATTTAAAGAGGATTTTGCCTACAGGCAGTAATGCAGTCCTAAATTAAATAAAATATTTTCATAATCTCGAGTGCATTTCAGCAAAGGATACACAGGCCTGTTCAATATAACATCAGTTTACTTGTATCATTTCATATATATGTCTAAATAGAGCATGAAATGAATTTGGAGTTCATTTTTTGGATGAAAAATATGCCCTTGGGAAACTATTAAACTCAATAGCAGAGGTGGAAAGTCAAAATTGCAAGTAAAAGTCCTGCCGGGTGTTTCTTCCACCCCTGAGCTGGGTTCAGTTCTGCCTCCTGGCTGAAGAACTGTGATAATTAGCACATCCAGGGGATCGGAACAAACATACTGGGGAGGACTAATGCGCAAATGCTTGATAGGGCCAATTAAAAACTTTCCCTGGGTTTCCCTATCTCCACTTGGTGCCTTGCCAGGCTACCAGCCTTGCTTTTGTCTCTGAAGGGACCGTGTGATGTCCGGTGTACATGATTGTTTTTATTTATATCTTCATCACTAGGTCAAAACCTAGTATGTGGCTGGACCGGCCGACCAATGGTGTAACTTCATAACTCGGCCGACCAATGGTGTAACTTCATAACTCAGCCGACCAATGGTGTAACTTCATCACTCAGTCACTCAGTCAGTCACAGACATTCGCGTTTATAGGGCTGGCCCCGCTGTTGCGGTCCAGCCAAAATTATGTTTGTGTGTATATTTCAAAGACATATGATAGTTTCTCTCATCACTGGGGGTTGAATAATTGTGTGTATTTAGATGCATAACATGTACTTTGATAAAATGATGTCAATACACAATTTACTTTAAAAATCTGAATGCATGATCAAAACCAATCGGTCTTAGACAGCTAATAGAACTACACAAAATGAATTCATTGATCCCCAGCCCTATTGATTTTCACTGTTATTGTCATTGCATCATCTTTGAGTTTTGATTCTGTCAGCAAAAACCAAAGCTTTTGTCTTTTCCTCCGCTTCCTTGAAAATAGTTAATAAGGGAAGAACGAATTGTGTTGTTTCATGCGGTTCAATTAAACTCACACAATCGTGACTGTTTGTAACGGTAACTCTGAGAAAGACTGTTTGCCTGTGCAAGACTTCCTGTTGCCAAAGCCTGTTTTTATTTCAAATGTAGGGTTGTGTTGGATGTGTGTATTTCTACCAGTAATATCATCATGTTCTGCCAAAAAGAATGTGAACATTCTAATAGGCACCATCATGTAGCATCACCTGTATAGTTGAATGATGTTGCCGCATTAATGTGAGCTGACTTGACACCTTTTTAAGACTTAACACCTTTTTAAGAGTTCCACCTTTTACCCAGACAATCACTGTAACCAGGCATAGCAAATATCACTGCACATGCTATGAAAAACAAGTCTTATCAAGCGCTTCATAAACGTAAGAATGGCATCAGATGCTATAGGTGTAGACTGGTGGAGAATAGATCACATGGATTGTGTGTGTTCAACAGAAATCTTATATTCTCTGTGTTGTCTCATCCCCATTTAATTTGTTTTTTAAGCCATGTTGGGAGTGTCTGTTCCCTCACAACCTAACACCTGAATTATACCTTTATGAATATTTTCTGTAAACCTTTGGATAACCCCCCCCACACACATACACTCGCACACAAACAAGGTTTCAACTACCAACATTGTTTTAAGACCAATATTTATTTTGTATATTTGTGTCAGTTAATGTGTTTTATATCTGTACTGAGAAGAGAAATATATGATGAAAGGTGATTTTAAAAATAAAAGTTTCTATGGCTACACATGGATGTTGGCTGTCTCTCCTGCTTATTAAGGCATGGCAGTATGGTGTTCTGGCACATGATGTGCAGCGCACAGGACCGGCTCTCCTATCGCCTACTCCAGCTGGTTACTCTAGTGGCCTCACAGTGACCTGAGTACTTTAGTTCAAGACACGGGTTTGAGCCCAAATGGCCGACACCCACTTGAATAGGCACAGAGGCATCACACATGCTATCAGCATTAGGCCTGTAGACAGAGGTGGGTAACCTGGCTTCAAAGAGTAAAAAGACTGACCATGTATTTGCTCCACCACCATGCACTAAACCAGCTGATTCTAATTAGCATAACTCTTCACCATGGTAGGAGAACTAATTATTGTAATCAGCTGGTTTAGTGCATGTTGGTGGCACAAATACATTGTCAGTCTTTTTACTCTTTGAAGCCGGGTTACCCACCTCTGCCTGTAGATTTGATAAATTAAAATGATCACAGTATTACCATAGGTGTGTAAATCACATGGAGGTTTGTGTATATACAGTAAAATGTGTAATATAGGTAATATTAAAGCTAGGAATAATGTTCTAAAAATTGACATTCAAATTTTTTTTTAAATTGTATTTGTTTTGGAACCCCAGGTGTCCCTGAAGCGCTGCTTGGAAGACTCAGGCTGAGGGCTGTGTTTCCACCAGGGACACTTAAAAGTGTTTTAAAGTGTGCTTTAGATCAAGGTATATGATGACAAGTAGTAATATAACTGAACAGGTAGACATCATAAAGAGGCTCTTGGGCTTTGAAGGTTAAAATCGCACAATAAGGCTACAAACCAGGGATATAAATTGACAGGGCATTTTCCTTACACTTGTTCATACTGTAGGCCTACTGTGCAGCATCTTTTACTGCAAGCAAAAGCCACCCCCAACGAATAAGTCAGTGTGTTATATCACTTTGGTGATCTTGCTTGACTGTTTTGAGAAGGAAAACTGTACATTTAATGACGTGATTCTTTAATCAGACACAATACACTAGTTAGCATCTTTGGTGACAGTTAATAGCGAGAATCTAGAGTGAATGAAGCCGACTAGAGAATTGTTCAGGTTGCATTCTGTAATTTGTACACACAGTTATTTATCGTTGACTATTCTTCCCACTGTGCTTCAGTGGGGATATGACTTTGATGTGTTTGTTCCGCTAGAGGACTGGCGGAATCTTCACTGTACTCAACCCGCTATTGTTCCACTCATAATAAAAGAAAAATCGGCAAACTACTCACCGAAGCTCCGGAAATATACGGCTCTAGAAATGTAGTTCTTTTTGTCGGAAGTAAACAAATAAAGCTTTTTTTTTTTTTCTGATGTGGTCCATTCATATGACGTGTAGATTTTTTATGTTTCACGTTAGCCCCTGCTTCCTGAATCGTTCAGATGTTAGCATACCATCAATGGGTATTGTGTGTACCCATGTGCTGTGGCAATGTGATTGCTATTGTGAAGCAAAACAAAACAAACAAAACAAACAAACAAAACATACACATTGGCATCGTGTGTGCTACTATTTTCTACAATACATACACTTCCTGAAATCCTGTCAAAGATGAGCTCATATGTGCATTAATTCTGACAAAATAGTCAAAATTCGTGGCGCAAATGCAAGTTAAATATAGCCCTAGTAATGTACTACTTTGTTCCTCATTGCTGGAAACAAATGCCCAGCCTGGTATAATATGAAATATTTTCATGCGATACACGAGTCTAAAAACAAGATGAAACTTTAAAGCTTGGTAAGCTAACGCTAAGCTCCAGTTTAGTATTTCCCTCTGAAAAACATCAGGGAAGAACTGTCAGTCTACAATATAATCAAAGGTTTTCACCTTTGGTTTTCAAAGGTGACCTTTTCCTAAAAGAGGTATTTTCCACATAGCATATTACAGAAAATGAAAGGTTTGGGTGACATGACTGATTTAGAGCCCGGGAATGTGAATTCTGGACATGTCTCCAGAGCAGGCATAACTCAAGCAATTCCATTTAGCTGGGGAAGAAGTGTAAAATTAGTAAACTGAGTCGTTGTTGTAATCAGGGAAGCATGGCAGTATATCTGCAAGTTAAGGAAATCGGCGTGCCTATTTCATGTTTCTGTATTTCAAATTCTGAAATGTTATACAATCATAAATGTATGTATTTGCAGATACCTCCGTGTAGTTGCACTGAGCATATCCACAACGCAGACAAAAAATACGACTGCATTGCCCATACACCTCTACGAGCACTTCCAAAGGGGGATTGGCTAGTCTCATTTAAATCCTTTTTTCGTACAGATTTTTTTTCAACCAATTGAAGGCTGATGATTTGCGTACAAAAAGCGCGCAGCCAATCGTGTAAATCTTCTAAAGTCCGTTTCTAAAACTTGAACCAATGTACGTGTCCATGTAATTTACATATTGGAAGATAAACCAATCGCTCTGTACTAGATAAAGCAATTTTTCACTGAACTGTCCAATGGTCAGTAGGAAGGTAGAGGTTGAGGTCTGCATATTATTAACATGTTATTATTGAAGGTGTTTAGATATTGATCCTGTATTTCGTGTTAGTTACAAACTCGCGTCTTGGACACCCAGTTTAAACTGTACTATTGTATACACATATACGTTAGGAAAAATCGCGAAAATGCCTAAAAGGAGGGTAAGCTACAATTCAATATTATTTTTTTATTTTGATACAAATATACATTTGCTTTTATTTTACATAAATATCTGCACTATTTAGTTTAATCAGTGTGGCAAAATGTTTACTGGTTGGACGACAGTAAAGTTTTAAAATGTTCATGCGCGTTGTTTGTGTTTTTGTGTAGTGATGCTTTAATCGCATGTTTTATCAACTGAAAAGGTTGTTGGTTAGATTTCGAATTTCCTGGTATGTTTTCCTTCGTCGTAGCTACTTGCCTTAACCTCCATGACTGTTGGCTTACACAAATGGTTGTTTTATTAGCCAGTGTCTCTTCCTGCCGAATTGTCACCGCGCCGTGCGCACTTGTGCGGGTGAATGTCATGTAGAATAACAGTGATGCACGCCGGTCTTCGGCGTTGACCACACTGAGAGCCGTTAAATTGCGTCAGTGTACCAGCTGCGCGCTGGCTTGACATGTCTTGTTTGAGTGCAAATAAATTGTGCTTTGTGGATTTACGTTCGTTTTCGCCCGCGTTCGATGGAGGCTGTCGGTCTTTTTTAAAAAGCCATATTTAAACCGACACCCTCTTCCTCCTCCTACCCTCATGTTTCAGACCCGTATGTAACCAACCACTGTCAGTCAGCCGTGCGAGCCCGTGGCTGTGGGACGGGAGGGGGCTGGGATTTCAGACAATTGCTACAGCGAACAGAGCGACGAAGCTACGCAATTCGAACAACAAAGCGCTCGCGACGTTTTTGCGCAGCGCTACGCACCCCAAATGTGGCTCATTTTCTGTAGAGGCTGAACTACACGCTCGAGACAAGCGTCTAAATCGTTGTCCTGTATATACGTTTTTAAAAAATGTTTCTATCTGCCTTCGCAATCCATTGGGTTAAGGCAGAGGGAGCGGTAAGGGGGAGGGGAATCACAAGATTACTATGATTAGGCAAACCGTATCTCTTCTTCTCCGATCCCGAGTTGGCCCATATGTATTTGCATACGAGTGCAGTCATTTACATATTAATAGAGCCGAAGAACTGCGTGTGTTAAATTTCACCATTTTACCCCCGAACTCGGCTCACCCGTAGAAAGCCGTGGAACTGCAACGAAACAAAAGTAGCCCAACAAATGTCTGTGTATTGGCTGGGTCTCTACGTTATTTCGCCTGCATTTTCTAACGACCGTCAAAAGCTCATCTTGCTGTTGCCGAGGCAATTTTAGAATGCGTCATTCAGCAAAGATGTGATTTTTCTCATGGGAAATTTATTTCACGCTTCGCTCCTCAACCACGTTTACGGAAAAAAAGAACCCTAGCCTATTTTGTCCGCATCACTTTTCTGTTCACGCGAGGTCACTTTTTACGCGTGCCCCTTTCACCTCCAATGCATGATAGTGAAGCGAGATTTATTACACCAATACACACAGTCGGCAACACACAAACACACGTACTGTCGTCTAAAGCAATATACCAGTAGTATATGAATTCCGTCGAATTAAAGGGTGTGTTCATTATGTTAAAATTAAGGATTTATTTGATATTTAGTTCCGATTCAGGCTGAATACATGGCGGTTGGACCGATGACACAATTTGTGTATTATTTCAGGAGATGTTAAAATAGGAAAGGGTTGCGTAAAATCTTCGTTGACATGATAGTCGCCAGTTCTAACTAATGTGCTTTAAAATGAGATGCTGAAAATGAGTGCAATTTGCAAAAAGAATTTGATTTCCAAATCAGACTGGTACTTCATAGTGAAATGGCACAGAGTTGATGGTTTATGAGTTTACTGTAAGTCATGAAGCATTTTTTTTTTTTGCAAAGAGAGAGTAGCTTAGCATGAGGATTTGTCAAGGAAGCAACACATGAAAAATGATATGATGAAATAAATGAAATAATTACTTGTAAACGATGGAGTACCGCAAAACACATTCTAGACACAAAGGTTTTTTTTTTGCTTCTTTTTTCTTTGTTGAAATAAAGAATTGTTTGCAGTCATGAAAACTCCAACGTCTTTTGCCAAACCTTTAGGAAGAGAATACTACTACAGCTCCTCATCCTACTATTACTGCTGTTGTTATTACTACTGTTACTCCTACTTCTAATAAAGATAGCAATGAAATATGCATCTTTTTTTAGGTTTTATCAACTCTCTTTATTGAGAAAAGGACACAGAAAAAACCCTCTCAGGAAATTTTTAAGTTGGAAACAAACAAATGGGAGTCTTAATTGAATATATACCACTAATGTTTCACAGGCTGGAATGATGAGTGTTTGAATACAGTGTTAGCCGTGAGGAATCTTCAATTTTATGGGCAGTGGATCCTTTCAAAACACAAAACGACCAATGGCAATATGATGCCAGACCAGCCCCATGTAACGAGGAGAAAGACATGCCTCAGTACTGTTTGATTGAAATGGCAGGGGCCCGCCAAATTAATTAAACAAAACTGGCAAATGACAGCAGACAGCCGATCTCTTCTGCATAAATTTGTACACCGTTGTTAAGCCCCAGGGGTACCTTTTAATTAAGAGGTTGTCAGGGAAACAGTCTTTATATATATATTGTTTGTTGTGGCCTGAGACTGCCTTTTCAGCAGGAAGCTCATGTGTGTCAGGAGACTGAACGGTGGTATACAGAGCTGAAGTGTAAAAGCAGGGCTGCCCAACCCTGTTCCTGGAGGTCTACCGTCCTGTAGGTTTCCACTCAAAGCCTAACAAAGCACAGCTCATTCAACAGCTGGAGCAGGGGCTGCCCAACCCTGAATCTGGAGATGTACCATCTTGTCGGTTTTCACTCCAACCGTAACAAAGTAAGCCTCATTCAACGGCTAGAGATCTTGCTGAGCTGCAAATTAGTAGAATCAGATGTGCTAAATTAGAGTTGAAGTGAAAATCTGCAGGACGGTAGATCTCCAGGAACAGGGTTGGGCAGCCCTGGTTAAAAGTGAAACAGTCTTCGCTACGTTAATCAGCTAACGAGGCACCGTTAAGCAACTGACTGATGTGATAGTCCTGCTGAACCACTTTCTCACTTTAAGAGCAAAGTGAATCACTGCAATAACAGCAAATGACAGTGAAGTCTTTCATATGCGGATGCTGATGTTGATGTCAGAACAAGCTTAATAGATGGATTCAGACATATAGTCCAAATGTTTTTGGTCAGGCCCCCTTTTGGTAATAGAAAATATTTTAAAGCCCCCCCCCCCCCATCCACCCACCCACCCACATACATCCTATGCTGTTCCTCTCTCTTTAAACCCTCACTGTGCCCCTCCCTCCTGCCTTTTGGATACCACTGATATAGTCTGTGAAATATTATGAATTATTATTCTTTGATTAATGTCATCACTAACTCACTCAATGGTCTCACACGAAGAGGAGTGAGCTTACATCATATCACCTGTGCAGCCTTCTTACTGACAGTATTGAACATGTAGGTCTATGACCTGCATGCACAAACTAGTCTCACCTTAATGTCATTGTGGCAATGACGGTGTTGCCATGGGTACAGCCCATAACACTGGCGTATTTGTTTGATGTTGGCAGAGTTTATGCTACTTGCTGATTTCACTGGAAAACTTTTCAACTGTCTGTCCTATGAATTAAAGAAAGACAGAAACACTTCCATTTTTCACTTTTGATTTTAGGTTCTGTGTGTTTCTGGGGCAAGCAGTTGCATCTGTTTTATTGCAATGTCTTAGTTAATGGTCAATAAATGGTCACCAGGCAAAAAAATGTGCCTTTGTTTATAAATTAAAGTAAAATTAATCACACATTATGGAAGTTAAGGGCTCGTGATTATCATTCTGTTGTCTGTTGCTGATTTATTTATGGAGAAAATGTTGACTCTTAATCTGAAATATTCAGTTAATGATTAAGGTATGCCTCGGATTTGTTTTAATGACCCTGACGTACTGCATTTTGCGTCAACTATAGTGACAGCTACGGATTGGACAGAACGGTATCATGACACAAAAAAAATGGGTGGGGCCAGAACTATCTGTCAATCACTGACTTGTGTGAACCATTCAAAGTATTTTTCTCCTCTCAGTAATGCACAATTGGTTCTAGTTAAGTGAGTTTCCGTATAGCACGTGGCTGCTTCTCCCTTTATTTGGCGGTGTCACAATACGTCATTCTCCCATCGCTAGTGAGTTTTGGCGCTCAAAAAATGCCGCACTTATAAATAATAGTGTTTTGCTATAGCGGCAAATCTAACCGAACAAGCTGCAGTGGATGGGCGGGGCCATTTTGTTTGCGTTGGACGTTGGTGGCGGGCGCCGGGGGTAATGCAATTTTTTGTCTTTTTGTTTGCAGTCACCAGAAGAGGCCGATGGTGCGGCGGTGAAAAAAGAGGTGAGTTGGTCGCTCTTAGCGCGCGCACCTTGATACCTGACTACGGGCAATGGCCTGTTCTCGATTTGGTAGGCTACAGCATTTACGGGCTTTAAACGTCCTCTCTGGCCTTATTCCGGAAGTTTCATGGGTTTAGTTCACATCAGTTTCACCTTTTGAACTGTACTAAATTCTGGATTTAACCCCTTTTCTCCTCGAAAAGGGTAAAAAATGTAGTCTTCTCTAAAAGCATGCAATGGCATGGTAAGCAAATGGCCCCTATACTCTTTATTTATCATCGGTTTCCATAGAATGGAAAGCCAGCAGCCTGTGGACTTCAGGCGGGAGGTTTTCAGGACAAACAGGCCAGTTTAAAATCTGACCAGTGGCAGAGACTGACAGGGCTGCCATGTCTCCTTTCCCTGAGTTAAAACGCGTGAGAGCCTCGCGTTTGGCCTCGCTCACAGGCCAGGTCTGTTATCCTGACGGCTGTGGTACGTGGTCATGGCTGCGTACAGTGTATCCTACACGTCTGAATGTCTGCAAATGCCTTTTTATTTATAGCCCTCTGCTGGTATGTGTGAGTGTGTGTGAGTGTGTGTGTGTGTGTGTGAAGGTATGTGTTTGAAGACAGATGCACAAACACACACACACACACACATACATAGTATTACATACATATATGTGTGAGTGTGTGCGAGTGTGTGTGTGAAGGTATGTGTTTGAGGACAGATGCACAAACACACACACACACACACACACATACATACATATATGTGTGTGTGAGTGTGTGTGTGCGTGCGCAAAAGTATTTGGCAGCAAAGCTAATAAAAGGTCTAGAGTTGGTTCTAGGTGTGGAATTTGCATCTGGAGTCTGTTGCTGTTGGCTATCAACAAAAAAAAAATCAGAATAAATCGATACATCGGGACATTGGGTGTATCAAAGTCGAGAGGGAGACAGAGAGAGAAACAGACAGAGTGAGAGAAGTATAGACAGACAGACAGATGCACAGGTCCACAGTCTGAATTAAAAACATTGATAAAACTGTTGGATGATGGCAGGGGACATGTCCGAAATCCGCATTGCGGCTGAAGGTCTCCGGAATCGTCGAGCCTGTGTCCTAGCCGAGGAAGATGAAGGGCCGTGGGGTTTTCAGGGGGTGCTCAGAACTTTTCATGCAGCGGGGGGGGGGGGGGGGGGGGACTTGCCCCCCACCCCCAAGCATTTCCTGGGCTTGGCACGCGCTATGATGTCGTCTGTCATATCGAAATCCAGGACCACCTCTGGCGGGACTCGATTGTCCTCGCCTCGCCCGATGGGTCCCCTATGGGTCCCCTACGGGTCCTTATAAACCGTGGGACCCCCAGCCCCGGCCTCCTTTAGCTGAGGTCCTCTCTAATTACACCTCAGAGGCTCTTTGATTTGGATAGAAAGTCACAGGCCACGTTCTACCAGGGGAAAGGGTGAAAGACTACAGCCTGCGGATCTTGTGTTCGTTCCAGCCGTTACGAGCGCTAATTCGAAGTCTTTCTGTGTTTCAGCCAACAAGAAGATCCCAGAGGTTGTCGGCGGTAAGTTTTGAAGCTTTTTTCTTTTTTTCCACAAACGCGTTTAGAGGATGCAAAAAACGTTAAAAAAAATAAAAAAAAGTCTCAGGAGAACATGCATATAGGCAGATAAAGTGTTTTAAATGTATTTGAATGAACACTGGGTCTGATGAGGCTGGTTTTATAAGGCTGGTTTACACAGAATTATACCCCAGTCTTACTTATACCCCGACAAACTGTTGTTACAGTTTACATACTGTACGTATCCAATCAATGGCACTGTGGTCACGTTTTCACTGGCCCGCTTTCCTCTTTGTCTTTCAGAAAGTGTCCGAACCGACACCGGAGCCCAGGCCTAAGAAGGCCGCCGTCAAGGTAACCCCGACCGAGCCCCCTCCTCCCCCCCCGCTACGGCGCTCAGAACCCCGTCCGGCGTTCGCAACCCGCCAGCGGGGCGTGTCCCGCTCTCCCTCGCTCGCGTCGGTCTGCAAAAAAAACACGGTGCTCCAGAAGGAGTACGCATTCTACGCTCATTCACTGGCACGTTTCCTGTCGGGACAAGAAACCTGTGTTCCCGCCACAGGTAATTTAAGGCCACAAAAAAAAACACAAAAAAAAAACGCGGCAGCAGAGATTCACTGAGCGGATCCAACACGTACGGCTGCTGTTGTTGACTGTTTCTTGCGTTTACATTCAGGCATTTAGCGCACACTCTTATCCAGGGCTACTTATAAAGTGCATGGGCAAAGGTTCAGCTAATAAGCAGTGACAATGCCTAGTCCTTAGTATCACAAGACGTAATAGCATGTAGTAGTCACTGCGTGGACCTACCAGATTACATTACGTGCTATTGTAGGTGTAGGAGGGGGACTGAGGACAATGTGCTTTATTCCGTTAAGGTGTGAGGTCACAAAAATGTGATTACATCTTTCTTAACTGAACATTCTAGTGCTGATGTCACAATCGCCACTGTTGGCGCTGAATGCAACTAGAACACTGGCATGGAATTTTACAAAAACATTCCAAGGAAACCGACTCTTAGAAGGATTAAAAGGCAGGTGGGTCTGAGAGTGGAGCACACGGATGTAGTTTGGGGCGGGGCCAGCAAGCCCGTGGCAAACACTCGTAGTTTGGGCGCTGGCTGAGCTACGGTGGGGCGTAAACAGGTGTGTGTTCTCCCCGCCCTGTTGCTGGAGGGCGCTCGCCCCGTGTTTACAGGTTTGCGTTTCGTCCGGGCGCACGGTTCTGCCGAAAAGCTGCGGCTGATTGGACGAGCCTGGGCTCGGAATGTGATCGCAGAGAGGAAAAAAAAAAAAAAACGGGAAATCAGAGTGAATCGGAGGCATTTGAATGTCTTCTGGAGAGGTGTGTCTGCAGATTCAGTGGCAAAGCCATTCTTGAGCAGAAACTTATTTTTTTTACTTACTTTTTTTTCTGTGATCTAATTTTTTCAAATATGTAAATAAGTGTGTGTGTATTCCAGAGCGTGGATTTTCAAACAAATTCTGTGGCAAAAGGTACTGTAGAGCACACTTCCCAAGAAGGAATTCATCAAGAAATGCATCAAAAAAAATTATATATATATATAAATTCATGCATAAATGACTCATATGCGGAACGCCCCTCACCAATACTAATATGTTCTCACGAATACAAAAAGATTTATGTCAGATAAAAAAAGCCAATTACTGGAAACCTTGCTGTTATGCCGTGGACTTCTCATTTACAAAGAAAAAAAGTTACAAGGACACTGCACACTAATTAGGCTTAATAGATTACAGCTCCTGATATTAAACATTGGTTGCCAGAGTGGCTGTCACATGCTTATAGTTATTACCCCATTCTTAGGAGATCCATTTGCATGCTGGGAACTGTAGTTCAGCAGTGGCACACAAACAAAATGTGGCTCAATGGCAGAACGTGCTGAATATTTACCTAGTGTGAAGTCAAGCTTTTACGGGACAAATCGTCAGGGTGATTTGGTAGAATTTGCTTTGCATGTGGGAGAACGCTCTTAATAGGGGCTTACAGGTAGAAGAAAAACCTGCTGGATCGTAGTCTGCAAGGACTGGACTTGCACTGCCGTGTCAGAAACAATTAGTGTTACCAGTGCTCGCCGAGTACCGGGTTGGACTAAATACAGAAACCGAACAGATGGAGGGCTGTTTGCAGTCTGCAGCTCATCAGATCAAACTCTAAGTTCATAATTTGCTGCAGAGAAATCCCTCTAATTCCTCGTGTTTAGCGCTAACCTCAGTCCGCTACCACTGTGACTGTGCGGTACATAGTGTGCAGTTCTGCGTGCTTAATTTTGCTGGGGGTTTTTTGTTGTTGTTGTTGTGGCAGAAGTGAAATTCAGCTCCACTAAATGTATTCACGCACGTCTGCTACAGTGGGGGGGGGGGGGGGGGGCGGGAGCACTGACTGGTCCTTTTACACGTTTCCTCCAGTCGCTAACAGGAACGTTCCCAGCTGGGTCATGCGCTGACGCAGTTTTCACTGTTTCTAGGTGTCGCGTGCTTCCTGCTCCAACCTGGGTTTAGCCCATCGCTGAACGTAGTCCACTGCTGAACTTAGCCCACCACTGAACTTAGCACACTGCTGTACTTAGCCCACCACTGAACTTAGCCCACTGCTGAACTTAGCCATCCACTGAACTTAGCACACTGCTGTACTTAGCCCACCACTGAACTTAGCACACTGCTGTACTTAGCCCACCACTGAACTTAGTCCACCACTGAACTTAGCCCGTCCACTAAACGTCAGTTGGCGAAATATCCAAGTAAATGAAGTTGTTACCACTGCACACGCTTGCTCTCTGTCACTGTCTTGATCACTGTCTCTCTCTCCGTTGCTCTCTCTTTATCTGTGTCTCTCTTTCTTGCTCCCTCTGTCATTCTCTTTCGCTCTGTCTCTTCACTCTCTCTCTTTCGTTGTCTCTCGGGCGTCGTGGCGCACGTTTCTGAGATGAGGGACGTCAGCTTGTTGTCCTCTTGATCCCTCGCTTTTACAGAAGGCAGCGGACGACAAGAAGGGCAAGAAAGGAGGGAAGGGGAAAAAGGAGGAGAAGCCAGAGGACGTGCCAGCGGAGAACGGCGAAACCAAGACAGAGGAGGTAGGGCGTGGCACTCTAGCGGTACTCCCGATGCTAACGGCCTGAGCAGGCATCCTCCCCTGACCCCTGACCCTTGACCTCCGACCTCTGAGACAGCACTGCTTGTTTTCACATGGTGGGCCTGCATGTGTTTAACGGCCTTTCTCTCTCACTCCCCCCCCTCGCCCCCCCCACCAGATCTGTGTATCTCGTTCATCTGTTAGCGTGTCAGCCTCAAGGAGTGCCCCGCCCAGCTTGCTGTCAGTCAAAGGGCACACTGTGACTGTGAGAGTAAAGGGTAGGCTACCTCACCCCCCCCCCCCCCCACGCCACCCCGCCCCCCCCCCCCCTCCCCGCTGAGTGCTGTGTCTTAGACGTTTAGCGGCTTTCCGGCTTGTCGAACGCGTGCTCTTGCGAGCCTGACCGCCAACAGGAGACGCCAGGGTGAGGCGCTGTCTCGTGAAGCTTGGTACTGTGCGGTGGTGATGGTGCACGCACCTGGGTATGGGTGGGTGGGGGGGGGGGCGGGCGTGTGTGTCGTGTGTGCTGTGGTGTGTGAATAGCAGGAACACTCAAGCTGAGAAACAGATACACCGCACCTTCTGCACTTGACGGTATTTTTGGGAGAACCGCAGTTTCCATGGCCACACAGGACGGGTGATTAGCGCTGTGGTGGAGTCCGAACAGCAGCGATATCTCGAGAAAATTAGCTCTTCCAGTTTCCCTTGATTACTGTGTGACTTCAGTGCTTCTCCGCCTTCTGGCTTTTTTCTTGTTTTTTTTTTTTCGTTTTGTCTTTATTTTTCCACTGGCTAACTTGTGGAGATTGTCACAAGGAAACAGCACAAGTGCGTCTGTGGATGGTGGAGACTCATTTCAGGAGCATTGACCCCTGGGTAAACATGGGGCCTTTCATTCGATCACGTTAACTCACATCCTGACCCAGCGATACGGACACCGCCACAAAGATGCAATATTTTTGGATATATGACATTTTTTCATGTATTATCTTAAACAAGGGAAGAATTTAATCCCTTCAGCCAAGACCAGAACAGCACCATCCACCCACTTTTTCGGTGATTGGACTCCACCCTTCTCTTTCGCCGGTTTCAAATCTACACCCCCCACAGACCTCCACACCTGCAGGGGGCGCTGTTGCCAGAGAATCTTTTTTTTGATTCACTTTGGGGTGCTATGGAAAGAGCCGGCCGGCGCTGTTCTGAAGAGAGGCCAGGCAAGCTGGTCACCTGCAGGCCTTCGCAGGCAGCGGCAAAACCTGTGGACTGCAGAACCCGTGGAACCCCTGGCCCAGCTAATCCCACCCTAACCGGGAAGAACCGGGAACCGGGAACGCCAGAGGATTCCTGCTACTACTAACCTGCTCTCCCTCTCTCCCTCTCCGACAGGAAACTGAGGGGGCCGAGCCCGCGGCGGAGGGGAAGGAATGAGCGGGACGTCTCACACACAAAACTTTCAGTTGGATTTTATGCACCTCTTGTACAATGGGAAAGAAGGATATTTTTTATCAAGTATTTTGTAAATGCTAATTTTTTTAGACCCCCCCCCCCCCCCGTGGTAGTGGGATTTAAACCAGTTGTACACTGTTCATACTCTCATTCTTCGGTTAGCGCCTCTGTTCCTTAAAGTCTCCTCTTCACCTCTTCGAAGCCCAGCACAAGGCGTGAGCGGTTTGTTTTAAACATGGCCGACGGCAGCGGGCGGGGCGAGGCGGTTTTGGGCCCGGCGAGCGCCGCGGGGTCACCAGCAACGCTATCACGGCTCATTCCCTCTGCAGCTCCCATCTCCGCATCCTGCACGGCCCCTCGCACTTCGTCCTTAATTTCGGGCAGAGAAATTTAAGCGGGTCACGGGCTACGTCGTTTCCGCGTGCGCGAGAGTGTCAGCTCCGGAGATTCTCGTGAGAATTTTTGTAGCCGTTATTTTCGAAAACGCGACAGGAATTTAGACGAATGACCCCCCCCGCCGCCGCCGCTGTGTTGATTTTGTTTTACCTTTCCTGTAGAGCTTGTTGGGACTTGTGTATGTTTTCAGACAATTTTTTTAAAGATTCTTATTACTGTGACTATTTTAATCTTTAAGGCAGTTTTACATAGCAATAATGAGTGGTGCTTTGTACTAAAAGTTTCTGTGGTTGGCAAAAGCAGTGCAGATAGTTGTGATCATTCACCGCCTGTTTGGGATTCACTTCCTGGAACTATTTTAAGAAAAAAATAAAAGAGAAACTTGTCTTGTTTGCAGTGTGAATTCATGCTCTGATTGTGAGTTTTTTTTGCACGCATACAACAAGCCAATGAAAAACCACAACACTCTTAGGATTGACAAATGCCACGTAACACCAGTATAAAATTTGATAGATTTGACACAGACACCAAGTCAGAAGAGTCCATGAACATGTTTCTGCTAATTAACGGGATGTCAGGCAAAAAAATGTGGGGAGATAGAAAAGGTTATTTATTATTTATTTGGGTGAACCTGTTGCTAACAGTAACTAGAGCTGCTTGAAAATATTTTTAAATGTCAGGTAGGTTCAGGAAATATAAAAAGACCATTCAGAAAGTAATTTGTGTATTAGTGTATCTCCAACATAAGATTTTTTAAAGATATAAAAAAAAATAAAAAAAGATATGCTTTATTACATTTACCTTATATTATTTGTGCATCTGTGCACAAGTAAACGCACATTTGAACCTTATCAGGCCAAAAATATTGTTCAAATTCATAAACAAAATAAACAGCACATTTGCCAATCAGCAAAATAATGGACAACTCTCCTACCTGAAAATATTGGGCATGGATTTGCATGTGATTCGCATCATTATGGAATTTTTAAACTGGGACAATTAAAGAAAACTTGAGGGTGCAGAAGTAGTGTTTCGACTTCCTGTCACAAACGAAGCCTCGCTTTCCCCAGATATGAGTGCTGATGTTATTTTCAGGCGCGGGTACTGGAGGGTATGGAGCGGCCAGAACTGAGCCTGTGGCCCTGTTTTTTTTTAAAGTTGATTTTTAATATCAGTTTTGCAGCGCATTTATTTACAGACATTATTTTTTTTACTTAAATACCTCACAAAGATTATATATTACTTCATGTTGTTATTTCTGAAAGGTATTTTAAAGAAACAACACTTTATTGTAAAAAAAAAAAAAAACTGGGTGGTAACTTTCAGCTAATGGTCACGATTTACGCATGAATTTACATGCTAATGAGAAGTCACGTATAATTCAGGACTGCATAAGAGTGCTTCGGAAACAAAATATTTAATTTAACAGAAATGGTAATCTAATTTGAATTCAGCCCGACAGGACTAAGGGAAGACAGAAACAAACCATAGTAATCAAAATCGCTACAATTTCTTTTTAGTGACATACCGAACTAAAAATAATTGCCCTCCCCCCCCCCCAAAGAAAAAAAAAGTCTACATCTGTGTAATTATTTATTTATTGTTCCTGGAGTCAACAAATGATTACTGATGGATGTCAACTCCATCCTCTCAAATGTCTTTTAGCTGTTTGGTTGATCAATAAAAAAGGCGCAATTTGATGGGTAAAACAGAGAGAGGTCCCCACAGACCTGAGTTCAGTTGGTTTTTTTTTTACACTACGATGAGAGTGGCTGGACAGGAAATGAGTTTGATTAACGGCTTAATCCCGCAGTGTTGCCCAGCCCTGCGTCTGGAAGTCTCCTCCACCTCCTGTCCCTCAGGCCCCAGCCATGCGTCTCTGTGACGGGGAGTAAAAATGAAGGGCGTCTTTATTAAATCTAAGAGGGTCTTGATTTTTTAAAATTAATTAATTAATTTTTTTGGAGGGCTGTTGCAGAGACTTGCCTTTATCTTTGGGCTTTAAAGTGGGGACTCTGGTCATAGAATAGTTTACACATACACACACACACACACACACATATATAATATTCACCTTTAGTTTATTCATGAATTCATTCGTCGCTTAGATTTATTAATAGGTTTTAAATATCTTGTTGCCGTTCAATGTACTGTATTAAGAAGTGGCGACAGTGTACAGATGTACTTTTTCCTCCCGCCAGTCAGTATTTAGAATCTTCAGATCGATCTTCCAGGTTAGCACAGTGTGAAACGCGTTTGGAAAACGAGGCTTGGAATATCCGCAGCATTCTGAGGGTGTGAGGTGCGGTCCTCTCCCCCCCCTCCTCTGGCCCCGTGGAAGAGCAGGCACCTATGACCGGAATGCCTAAAATCTCCCCCCTGCGCCTTTTGTCGAGTCTTGTCTGCTGGAAAGCTCTGGACGCACAGAGAGGGGTTTGCATTAACCCACAAATACCATTCATGGGGGTCGTATGGCACCATACAGAAAGCACCCACTCCGGAAAAATACAACTGCTGATGTTAGAAAGTGAAAGGTCAGCACTGGGACAAGGGGTGTCACGGGGGCCCGGAGGGGGGAGGGGCCGACGCGCCAGGTCAGAGCCTCGGGCTCTTCCCATTGGCTCTCCCTCTGCTCACTCATGAGCCCGAGGCCAATAAATCTCTTTTTAACTATCCTGCTACAAAGCAGCCTTTTTTTGCATGTGCTGCTCATCTCTCTTAACTGGAGTGGTGCAGTTAAAGCCAAACAGGCCATTACACTATGTTTCCCAAAATACAGTCATAGCTGATAAAAGAATAGTCTTTTTTTATGGATCTGATGCATCATCCGCTAAATAAAGACATGGGCAATAGTACATTCCTATCCCATTTGGAGAGGGCATTTTTTCGGTTACACCCGCAGAAAGATAGCCTTGGAAGGATACGTCGTCCATACTTCAGTGATGAACACTTAATTCTGACACTAAAAGTGGGGTTTTGTGTGTTTTATCTATTTATCAGAAAGAAAAGCTAAAGAAAGTGCTACAGAATTTTAAAAACTGTCAAAATGTTAGAAGGGTAACTTTGACACCTCATCCATCTAATGAAATAATGAGACCTGGCCTACTGATTGTTCCATCAGCATTAGAATGTTCAGTTAAGAGCATTCTAATCACATCTTTGTGATCACACACCTTTAAAGGGTTAATGTGGCTCAATAACAGCCGGTTGAACTGAGGCACCTGGGTAATGCTGCTACCTGAGAACAGGGTCAGTGGTCTTCTTTGGCCAGTCAACCTGTGGGGGGGTTGCCCCTTGATACACCACTGACACTGCTGTGGAGGCAAGGAGCAAACCTGCCCCCAAGTGATTGTTACCTGCCATTGCATGGAATACCATCGCAAGCTTAAACATACAGTGGGGGACGTTTGTATTTGGACAGTGACACAGTTTTTATATTGGCTCTGTGCTCCAGCACATTGGATTTAAAATCAAACAATGAATATGGGGTTAAAGTGTCCGCTGTTGGCTTTAAATTAAGGGTATTTCCATATTCATATCAGGTAGTTCCCCTTCGGAAGTATGTATTAAAAAAAACTGACACATAAGGCAGGCAGTAGGGAACAAAATCAGGTGTCATAACCAGTGGACCGATGTCAGACATTAATTTCCTGACACCAAGAAGCTTCTGAAAATAATGTTACAACTTCAACAACAACAACAAAAAGGTTTTGTCATTAGTGATTCCTAAATTATCGTTTCAATCGTTGCACTGAGGTTTATGGTAATTAATGATTAGCTGAGAATACATGACCCCTTCTGACAGACAGATTCATATGACACAGTGGCGATGATGATCTTATTTACAATACACTTATGAAGGAAATTAACCTGGTTTTTAAAAAAATGTGTTAAGTGAGGTTCATAACATTTAGAGCTGAGCTAATCATAGGTTCAATTAAGCATTTATTGCTTGCAAATTCATCTGCTGGTTCCTATTACAGACAAAATAACATGAGTTAGTAATGACATTCATTGAAAAGGTTATTATTTTCCCACCTGCCTCATTCAGTGCTGACTGAATCTTCATTCATTGCACAAAGACAATATCCTGCACACACACACACACACACACGTACAGACGTACGCATTCACACACACACACACACAGACCTTTGACTCCAGTGATTGATGAGAGAATGTTGCGACTGTTAACATCTCATTTAAAAGGACCTCCATTATGGATTTTGATTATTACAGGGAAAACAAACTACTAGTGCATATATATCAGATATGTCTGTGTGTCACATAAATTAATGAAATTATCCACCCAGTTTAGATGTGCAGTGTTCTGCTAATCACTTCTGCTCGATTGCTCTGCAGCCATCAATGCTGCTATATAAAGCACTTTGAGCTGCTCTATATGAAAGGCGCTAAAAACAAATAGATTATTATTATTATTATTATTATTATTATTATTATTATTATTATTATTATTATCACAACACTGTAATATTTTCTCTGCACTCCACCTCAGGGTCTCAGCTGAAGATGTGCAGTGTAAATACTGGATTGGTGGCTGAAGTCATCGTCAGCGTTTTTCCAAACTACATCATGTTTGGTGTCCTTTTGGGGGAATGTTCAGTTTTTTTTTTCTAGGAGATTTGTTTGCGATAGAAACTGTCAATCAACTTACACAACTTTTTACATAGCATTTAGATTGCATCCATTTATACAGCTGGACATACGCTGAAGCAATGAAGGTTTAGTACCTTGCTCAAGACCAAAAGACCAGCTCCTTACCCAGTATACTACACTGCCACCCACAGCAAAGTGGCTCACGTGCACAAGCCACCTGGAACCTGCCAAAAAAAGATTTCCCACAAACCCAAGGGTGCTCTTAAGGGTTCCGGTGAGGTTCTGAGACAACTAGCGGATGGCATCAAGATGGCCGAGATTTTGGAGGGGCAACTGGCTAAGTGTTCTCCAGACCCTGCCCAGGATAAGCGGGTATAGATAATTGATGTGGATGGCTGGATTATATATTGATATGACCCTAAGTGATTGGAACCTTGTGAATGTGAATTTGCAAAGATCACGCCCATTTAATCAAGGATGTGCTGCTTCAAATAAAGGAGAACTGAGGATTGATAACTGGGGGTGGTGTGTGGTGTAATGGCTAGGGCATCGGAGACCGTATTTTCAACCAGTACAATTAAGAGAAAATAATTCACAAAAAAAAGACAGAAAAATATATACACAAGGTTTGGTAGACTCACCAAAAAAACAACCGTATCCTTGTAAATGTGAAAATATGCACACTTTTCACCCCTGATTTTTTAATACATATTTTGTTACATCGACAGTCCTGGCTGAAGAGGAAGGGAGTTGATGGACAGTGTGATATATATAACGGGTAATGTCCTGGACCTCAGATGGTGATGGTAGGGCACCGCTAGCTGTTCCAGACCCCTAATGAAGGGCTTACCTATAAATCCACACCGCCACACACCAGCACAGAGAATGGCTTAGAACAAGACTATTCAACTGGTGGCCTGGGGGCCGAATAAGGCCTGTCACACAGATATTCTGGGCCCTTTGATCTCCGAGAATAAAAAAAAGTACTATTCAGATGCAACAAAAAAAATTCTATGTCTGTGTCCCCAGTGTCAGAACACCACCCACTAGTGAAATGAAAAAAATATGTAGCCTAATAGCTGTGTATATGTATTTAAGGAGACATTTACATTTTTTAAATACACACGTACAGTAGCTACACCATATTTATACACTGCTTTAGAAATGGTTCGTGGAAATTGCTGGTCCATGTATGCCATTTTAAGAACCTGTTCACCAGGTATAGGAGTAGTTCAAAGAACTTGGCTTGGAGAATGTATATTGTGTAAAAGTTCACACTGCATGAATATAGGCAAATTAGGATCCTATTGTGGGCAGTGGATATTCAAAAAAAAAAATCAACTGAAAGTTTTTTAAATATACATTTAAAATGTACAAATTTCAAAGCTCTGAGGCAATGGTGTTCAAAATAAATGAGCTCAAACCATAAAAAATTAACTGGCATGGAAATATAGGTCAGGGTGTGATAGGACGGTTCAGTGGGTCAACTTTTACCACCGTAGCTTTTCTGTTTGTCCAAAACTAACTCAGTCGGGAATTATCAATGTGTTGTTACGTTCAGTCTGTAATTTCCCAATAATCATTAAATCAAGTTTATTTTAAAAATCACTGTAAATTTTGATACTGCAAAATAGATATATTGGTAAAGGACCTACATTCATCATTTCAAACAGGCTACCTATCGACGGCTGAGTGTATAACTTGAAATCACCCGTTACGCACTCTCCATATTGTCTTTCATTAACAATTACTATGCACGGTTATAGCCCAACCGTCCGTTAAAACAACGGGAAATCGATTAATAAAATGTGGAGCTGATATGGGCCAGCACTGTCCTGTCCGTTGCCTTTACAATAATAATCATGTACAAATTGATAGGTTTTCGCCATATGCACAGTGGAATGTAGTAGTCCACAAATCACATCTAATAAATATATGTCCATATTGTCCTTCCCCTGTTATTGCTGTTTGAGTTGGATTCCAGTAACTCACGAGGTTTAATTCATTACATTCCCGTTTTTACAACCCTTCCCCCATTTTACACCAGCTTACATTTCGGGAAGAAATGGAGGGTTTCTGAACAATCATTTGCACCCCAACTCCGAATCGTTTTAAATGAAAAATCGTTTTTTAAAACTCAATCCTAAATTTATTGCAGTTATCAAAGCCGCACCTCAACACTAAACAAAAACAATTTAGTGTTTTGTACACTGTGAGAAATGTTTCAACGTCTGCAATATGGCAGCTGCTAAGCAAGCTAGCTACATTGATAGCTATCGCCACTTCGACGACTTGCTGGAGAATGTTTACAAGGACTCGAATTTAAACAAACAACACGAAACAATAATGTTAGTGCCTGGAGCAAAATAAGTAGGCTATATCGTGCCATTTGTTGAAATAACTATTTCTTTGCAACACGCTTCCTTTTTCTCCAGTGTTTCCGTTCTCAACCACCCTCAACGTCCCTGTGCGTGCGTAAAAGAAACGACGTGGTATTCCTACGCAAAGGGCTTGTGCTGTGTGTGTGGGGGAGAAGAGAAACGAAAAACAAAACAAAACGAAACAACCTCGTTGACACCAAAAAACCGATGCGAATGTACGATTGATATTTCTAGTTTATAAATATTTTGCATTATTGGTGAACTGTCCGGTCTGTGCGTCTAAAGCCCGTCGGCTTCGTGGGGACTATATACTGAAACGCGGAAGAGAAAAACACGACCGGGTCTGCTTGCTCACCCTGCCTGTGTGTTGGCTGAATGGAGGAGGAGAGACTCTTCCTGGTGAATAAACAGTGACAGCTATAGGGCACACACTAATACCCATTTCACAGCACAGGCACACACCTTATCCTTTACAATAAACACAAAAAATGGCTTCTGACAGTAAACACGTCGCGCAGTTGAAATCTGGTGAGTATAGAGGGTTTGAAATAGATCGTCGAAAGGTTTTTTTTTATTCGTTCATTTGCCCACGACGTCCTCCTTCAGTCTAATGTAGCTCATGTATTTTTCGCCTCGCAGAGCTGTACTTCCTAATAGCCCGATTTTTGGAAGCTGGACCTTGCCAAAACGCAGCAGAGGTGGGTAAATTGGTATTATAGATTTATTTACAACATCCTTACGAAGGATTTTTGAATAATTTCGTGTTTTTGTTCGGCTTTTCAGACCCTGATTAAAGAAGCGCAGGAGAAGGAGGTAAGCAACACAGGGCTCGCTTGCAGTGCATCTCGCTGCACTGTACTTTCTGATGTTAATTTAAGACAGATTTCTCATTTAATTTTTAAAACACTCAACTGGACGCATTCTACACTAAAACAGCACTGAGATAACCTTGTAATTTGATTATAGCTGCTGCCGAAAAGAACAGACTGGACGGGAAAAGAACACCCCGGGACTTACGAAAATTTGGTAAGGGATCTCTATAACCGAGAAAAACTTTTTTTAGTGAGCAAAATAAAAATTGAATTTCCCGCAATTTTTAAATCAGGAAAAAAAAACTTTGTATTGTAATAGCGTAAAAACTAAACACAATAGGTGTTAAAGGTACGTGGGGCGTGCGTCCAGAATTCCCATTGACACTGGCGTGTGAGTTTGGTGACAGGCATGTCCAAAAGATTTAAATAGTTTGGAAAAATGTACTAGAAATAAAGATACGTCATGAGTGTTGTGCTGTAGGAGCAGTGAGGGACCGGAGGAGGGACTATTGCGCCAGAGCGCCCGAACAGAGCAGTAACTAGAGATGGAGGCGCTCTTCTCAATGTAATTCAGTTGCAGCCACACTGTTAAAATACACAACACGATGACTGACTAGTTAAAATAAAGCATTAGGATTAGATAAACGTGAAAGGAGAATGCACAGTGGGATGAAGGAAAAAAAAACTTTTTAAAGGAAAATGACTTGTTTTGTGTTCCGGAGATACATACGTGGAGCAATTTTTTTCTGGAGCGTAAACAAACGGAAGACTTGTGATTCTGAGTGGATCTTTTTGCAATGTAAAGGTAATATCTGATTATTATTAATTATGTTGTTTTAACTGTATATTTTGTACAATCAATTAAAAATGATTTAACATGGCCATGGCCATGTTCCATAAAAATGCGTTTTTTTATGGACAATTTAACACAATGTATTCAGTGTTTCAATAATGTGTAAATACTTTGTTAGTATATTTTGAGGAAATTAATTTTATACTCTTGTTCGGTGAAAGTTTGTACTGAGAACAAAGCCAGTAGCCTTCAGGTCTTCCATTTAACCTAAGTAATAAAATAAATACTTTAATTGGAACGATTACAGCATTTAGAACACACTTGTTTCTTCGTAGTTTCACTGATAATACATACATCTATCGATGTATCAGTAGAAGCAATATATAGCCTACTATTTAATTTTTTTGGGTAGAATTTATTACGTGTCCGTCTTTGTTTCTTTAGCATATTTTATGATTTAATGATACCGTGACCTCCTTGAACGTTTTCAGGTATTGTTCGTTCTTGAGTGCATATAAATCATTGCTGTTATTGTTATGTTCACCAATGTTAAGTATGGGTCATTCAGTTTGAAATAAAATCGGAAATCATGCAATCTTGCATTTTAGGGCTAAAACAATGGTGTGAACACGTCTCGTCTAATTTTGAGTTTCTAAGCTAAAATGTAATTCAGAGACCTACTAAAACTAATTATTAATATTATTGTTATTATGGTTAATAATAATAATAATAATAATAATAATAATAATAATAATAATAATAATAATGTCTTTTACGTTTTCGGGCTGTGTTTAATGTAGGTGACATTGATTGAGACGATGCCTGTTGTTTAGGCAATGGAACCATAGGCTTATAATTACGTGGGGTAGACGGCACTTCGTAGCACAATAATTGTTCAGTGTAAGAATCTCTAACGATCGGCTGCAATGAGCAGCCTCGTAGACGGAGGTGTGGGCGCGTGCCTCATCAGCTATGGAGCGGGGATCGTGTTGGCCGACCAATAAGATGATTTTAAATGCAATTAAAGCGACATTAATTATCAGACAGGCGCAGGACGGGGACTGCTGAATTCGCTGATAATGGGCGTTTTGAAAATGGAAATAGCGTCGTGGAGTGAATACAAATGCGTGCTGCTTTTCTGTTATCAAATTACAGCTTTCGTGAATATTATGGGTGTTTTTTATCATTAAGTTACAATTTAGGAAATTGATATTAACAGTCCTGATGCACACTAGTTAAACATTATTCAAAATATCTCTGTTGCTTGGCAGTGTATGATAGCTTCTTAGAGTGCATGGACAGAAGAATATCAGCAGTTTTACAATTAAAAAAAAAAAGTATTTTAAAGTGAATTGTATCATTAACATTGTTGAGATTTACAGTTAAATAGGTTAATCAATTGCCACTTTGGATATCCCTCTGGGGGAAAGATTAGTTGAAGTAAAAGTGAGTTCTGTTCAGTTAATGGACCGTATTGCACATCTCTCTGGCTGGAACTTCGTTATTTTGTCTATGTATATTTTGTGTAAATCCTGACAATACACATGTACACAATGGAAATGTAATGAAATGTACACAATAAATGTGTATGTGTGTGTTCTTAAACCCACGTCTAACACGGCTGTCTTCATGAATGCATTCATACAGGGATGTATGCATAGAAATCCATGGTGTTTTTAAAATTTAGATCTTCACTTTTATTTCAGACTTTCATTTTGGGTTCAGAGCACTTTAACAGAAAAAATTCAGGCAGTGTTTTTTTTTTGCAAAAAAAAGCATATTTACTGTTACTTGTATATTTATATATTTAACGTTTCAGGTTTAGATTGTCTGCCTCCTTTCACCTTTCTTCCTAAATCTCCAGTTTATCAACATTTTGTGAGAAATTGAAGTGCGGATCTTCCTTCTGGGCATTAAGACTGGGGGGCCCAAGCGCCTGACCAGGAGGAAGATAACACGCTTTTGCGGTTGCGTATTACTGTATTTCTGTGCTCTGGAGAAGCGCGGCATCGTTTCTGAGTGCAGGCACATCGCGCAGCGCCGCGGATGCGGTCTCCTCCGCTAAGACTATCCCGTCCGTGCTCCTCCTCCTCCTCGCTGACGCTGGTAAAACAGCACTTCCCCAGCGAAGCAGAGTTATTATTTCTCCAGCTCTAAAACTCGATTTTACTTTTTTTTCCCCTCTTCTCCCCCCTCTGTTAGAGTTATGAGCTCGGCCGTATAATACTCTCCTTTTTTTCTTTTTTTTTTTTTTGTCTTTTCCCCGCTCGGCCCCGAAGGTGAAGCTGTACCGCCACATCGGCCCGGACCACCTGCTGCGGATATGCCAGTGCATCGGCCCGCTGCTGGAGAAGGAGATGCCCGCCAGCGTCCCGGGGGTGCAGTCCCTGCTCGGAGCCGGGCGCCAGTCTCTGCTCCGCACGCACAAGAGTACGCCGCGTTTAAAGCCCCCCCCCCCCCACCCTGACCCACCCCCCTCCCAACCACAGAGGCACGCTGTAGTATACCCAGTCTGAGGAGGGTGTGAGCTTGCATTTGGTCTGGTATCTGGTTTTTGTTTTAGCCTGGTGCTAACACACCTGTTTCTACTTACAGACGTTTTTATTGAACCCCATGATTAGCGAATTAGTTGAATCAGGTGTCCCTGTGTCCTAAAACCTGTATTTTGGGTTTGCGTATGGTTACTGTGCTACCAATGTGATTCGTTTACTAAACCAGCATTAAATGGTATCATTAAGACTACACATTGCACCCCCTGTCCTGCCCCGTGCCCCCTCCTCACCCCACCCTACTAAACAATCAGTTTCCTCAGCAACCCTGCCTGGGTACCGTAGCGACGTCTGTGTGTCATGTCCCATCTTCGGGCAAGGTAATTTTGGCACCATCTCGCCACCCTCTTACCGATTCTTCCCTCTTTTTTGGGGTGACAGGCTGCAAGCATGTGGTGTGGAAGGGGTCGGCCTTGGCCGCACTGCATTGTGGGAGACCCCCAGAGCCCCCCATCATTTACGGAAGCCCCCCTAATATCGGTAGGTGTCCGAATTTTCGTCGCCGTTGTTGTTTGTTTTTGCTGAGTGAGATTTGGAAGTTTCTCTTTCCTCCTGCATGCATGCATAGCGCTAATATATTTCCTGTGTCGAAGGTCAGCTCTCATTTTAGCTCATTTTTAAGAACGTGTCGCTGCCCTGTTGCTGATTAATGTTGCTGAATCACCTTTTTATTCCTGTAGTGTTTTCTTGTTTATTGCGCTTTGCTCTGGAGTGCCCACAGTTGCGCTAGCTGCTGATGCAAATTATAGAGTTTCCTCTTGGAGAAAACCTTGATGTACTGAAAGAAAAGTCTGTATTTGTATCAGGAAATTTCTGCTATGTACTTTGCCTTTAAAAAAAAAAGTGGTCTTTTATTACTCATCCGTTGCATTCTGAAAAATTAGTTTTTGAACTACTCGTAAAAGGCTGAGGGTTAATGCATTGCATTTCAGTCACTAATCCAATAAGGTGGACTACTGGGCCGTAAAAAAAAAAGAATCTGATTGGTGGATACGGACTGTGGGCGGGTTTCGGGAGTGGCCCGCGGACCAATGGGGATCTCGCGTGTGCTTCTGTGTGTGCTCAGTGGAGACGGCGCACTGCCGGCGGCTGAACGGGACGTACCGCCAGCGCCAGCTGGTGCCCACGGCGGTCTACCAGCACATGAAGATGCACAAGCGCATCCTGGGGCACCTGTCCTCCGTGTACTGCGTCACCTTCGACCGCACCGGCCGCCGCATCTTCACGGTAAGATGGCGCCCCTTTTTTCCCCGCCCCCCCCGCTCGAATCGAGATTCGGTGGCTCGTCGGGTGCGCGCGGGTTCGAGCCGGCCCGCTTTGGTTAGAAGGGGCTTTTATTTGGCGGGAGGCGGTCTGACCCGGATTGTGTGGTTTAATTGGTTCCCTTTGGATGGCTTGATTGACATACTCAGGACAACTGTTTACGTCATAAAGCTTCTTTAATCAGTCGGGTGCATTTAGTATACTATATGTTATATTGTGTTTTATTTCGAGTTAACGTTGAAATAGGCAACTGTTGGTTGTATTTACTTATATAGGCCAATTTGTTTTCTTTGTTTAAAGGGAGTATCATTGTAGGGATTGTCACTTTATCGTAGTGGTTGAAACTAAAGCTTGGCTCAGTATGAATATGTTTCCTGCTGAATTAGGAGTGTCTGTGATTAAAGAAGTATGTGTGTGCACTTTGTGCTCATATCTGTCTCACTGTGAGGTCATATTACGGGTTTCCTGCGTGAGCTGTTGCCTGGTTTCCTGGAACTGAAGTACCTGCTCCAGTTCATTCACCACAATTTACAGTTGTTGTTGTTTTTATATATATTTTTTTTGTGGTTTAGGGGTCAGGGCTCTTTAGAGTTTCGGTGGATTGGTCCTTAAATGCTGACGGGTCCCTGTGGTGGTTTGGGGGGACGTCCTGTGGAAGACACCGCTCGAGAGGGGCGATCGTGCGGTGGCGGGATAGTGCACGTGTAGCCTTGCATAGCAACGGCGGGTTGGGGGGGCGTGGCAGATAGCAACGCAGGCGTGGGGTCTCCAGCCCCGGTCCCGGAGAGCCGCCGGGTCCACCGGTTTCTGTTGTTACTCAGCGGCTGATTGGTCAATTACGGCGGCTGATCACACAGCCTGAGTCTCCTCATCTGGTTTCCCTGGTCTGAACCTGAACCCGTCGCCGATTTTACAAGAGAAAACAAAACAAAAACAGCAAACCCTGCGGCTCTCTGGGACCAGGGCTGCAGACAGACCTCCGCTGGCTGATGGTAATTTAATGTGATGTTTCTTTGTCTGGATTTTGTTTAAAAAAAAATAAATAAATAAAAAAAATGGAGCAAAATAAAATCCTCTGTATCGAAGCCTTGTTAGTTCAGGCTGGAGGTTCCTGGACATAATTGTTAGAATTCATCTTGGAAAGCAAAGCTTTGCATGGGTTTTATTTCCCTCCTTAAGGAAAGCGCTTCGGTTTATTGGGGTCGCTGTGGAGCGGTTTGGGGCGTTTTGGCAAAAATCGGTTTGGGATTTTTTTTCGGCCTCTCGCGGCAGCTTTGGTGCGGGACACCTCCGCCGTCGCAGAAGTTCCGGAGAATTCCGTGTCGGGAGGTGTGAAAGGAGGAAGTGCAACGTTCCCTCTGGGAACGCCGCTCTGGAGAAGGGTGTTTCCGCCTCGGCAAACAGGGCGACGGCGGGCTGGTTCAGAGCATCCCTCCCCGCCAGAGGAGCCTCTTCACGCATGTGTTTCGTGTGAACGGTGGACATTCGCCGAGAGGAGTCGCATTTCCGGTTCTTTCTGATGACTCAGACATTGCAGCCTGACTTGGAACAGTTCTGAAGAAGGAGAATAATGCCGTTGGTGTTTTTAAATACTATGCAGTGTTGTTCTTAAACTGATCCTTACTTGAGGCCACGTTCTTTTAAAAATGGCGCAACGTTTTCTGTGTGCCAGACGTTTTGGACTTATCATAAAACAATTCATGAATAAAATGTATTCAGCAGATACTTCACGGAGTATGCACACTCTGTAATTCTGTCATTAGTTGCCAATCAGCAGATCCAGACCTGGAAATAGTCTCTATTTTATGATTCCTCTGAATAGTACTTTTTTTGTTTTCCTCAAAGGTCGAATGGTCAAGAGACTTGCGTTAATTTGGCTTCCAGGTGAATAGCCCTGCTGTACAGACTGTAAGCAGCATGCCTGAAACAAAGGCTAAATCAGAGAGGTTTATGGGTAGAGCTGTTGTCACTGTTCTGGCTACGTGCCCTTTTGCGCAGTGACGTAGAATTCTTCTGCCAACGATCCTCTTAACGTTCCGCGTACGAACCCGAATACCTGGAGTTCAGTCCTGCGACCCTCTAGCTGCGGGGGCCAGGTTTCTGAATACCAAGTTCAGTTCGTGTTGGCATCCGTAGCTCTGATGTTCCCCGCGGAACGTGGAAAGGGAAGTTGTTGCCTTGTTACGAGTGCCAGTGTGGTCCTGTTCCAGTTTTAACGCTGGTGATTAATGGTTCCCCTCTTCCCCGTAAGACAGAACACGGCGAAGGATTCGCGCCGCGGAAATTCAGCGTCGTTCAGCGCATTTCTCCGTACGCTTGGGCTTTCATGTAGAAATTGAGATGTTTTTTTTTTTTCCGAGCAGACAGGCCAGACAGATAAGGGTATTAATTTGTGTTCTTTCTCTCTTTCTTGGAAAACCACAGATGTGTTTTCTGCAGCTGGGGCTGGAGTTTGGAGAGTCTTTGATATGTCACAGGGATGTTTACTGTTAGCGTAGTCAGGTATTGGCTCATGTTGTTTCTGCCCAAAATAAAAATATTAAATAAAAAGAAAAAAATACAAACAGTTTGAGCGTTGAATCAACATTTGTAAATTGTCACAAATCTGAGTGACTGAGCAAAATGTGTTGTCTAATATTAATATTTTCAAAACGCAGTAACTGGCGATGGTGAGTTTCATGAGTACAGGCTTGGTACATCTTTAGGGAAAGGTATATAGGTGAGCTATGCAGGCTGTCAGCTTTTTTATCACACAATGCTAAACCACAAAACAGTGTGTTTAGATTTGTTCCAGCTGAAGAAGGACTTTTAATACATTTTTATGAAGAATTGGAGCAAAAACAAAATAAAAATAATCATGCAGGCATGACCTTGACATGCCTACCTTTAGGAATATTATTTTTAATTATTTTGCTGGCAGGATCGTTCAGTTTGTTTCCCATTAAAAACATTTTCAAATGCAGAATTCAGCTGATTAACCTTAACCAACGGTGGTTTTTGTTTGTTTGTTGTTCATTCACTGCGCAGTTCGTTCTTAATGTTTTTACTTTCCTTTCAAAATGTCTGGTCCAAAATAAAATATTTATTGCGTTCTTAAGAGGTGAGTAGTTTAAAAAAAAAAGAAATAAATACAGAACAGGAACACAAGGTGTCCTGAAAAAGGCTTTTATTCACATCCCACGCTAAACACTGCGAGTACTGACTGCACTTCCTGTGTGACTGTTGAACTAGTACTGACTGTGCACTTCCTGTGTGACTGTTGAACCAATACTGAATGCGCACTTCCTCTGTGACTGTAGAACCAGTACTGACTGTACACTTCCTTTGTGACTGTAGCAGTACTGACTGTACATTAACAGTGTGATCATATTTGCGGTACTGACTACACTAACAGTGATTGTAAAATCAGCCCTACTAGTTCACACAATGGATGTTAAACAACCACCTGTGTCAAGAACCGGCACCCAGCAGGTGTTGCTTTGCGCTTTAAATCTGGATCGTCGCGCAACCTGTTGTCCGCTAACAGGCCCACCTGCGTGGCTGTATCGTCTGCATGCGGTCTATTCCCTGAAACCCGAAATGTAGCGTTGCTCGCGTAAAAGCGATATCGCGTTGGGCGGCTTGGTTTACGGCTGTCCTTGCCGGTCGGGAAATTGGAAAGGTTGGCCCATCCACCTGGCCCATCTATCACCCACAAGGCCGCTAATGCTTCAAGCGCCCCCACGTCATATACCGGCGTGTCGGTGAAGTGGTCTTCCTCCCGGGAATCTGTTGGGTTTTAATGGAGCTTCCTGAAGAGGAGAGAACATTGGTTCCGTGCTCTTCTGTCTCTTATTTGCTAGAGAGAGGGGATAATGTTTTTCTTTGGAAATGGGACAGTGGGGCTTGTAGTCTTTTGAGTTGTATCTGGGTTATGTAATGTACTCTGGACCTTTGATAATTGTAGTTACTTAAACTGACTCGTGCGCTGATGTCCATAAATGCACACACTAACACACACACACACTCACACACACACACACACACACTCACACTCACACTCACACACCCCACAGACGCGCAGATGTTCCAAGTGTGTTCTTCCTGGTCCTATTTTAAGAACTTTTAAAGCACATTCTGTTTTAATAGCTGACAACCAGTTTTTTGCAGTTTTTCTTTCTTTCTTTTTTTTTTTTTTAAATCTCAGTCATTGCCTCTAATTGGAAGAATGACTTAGTGCTTAAGTGGCATTTACATAAAGTACTCGAATTGCTCTGATTGGCTGTGTGGGAATAAATATGAGAAGGTTTAAATGGCTGGTCTTTGTTTTGAACATGGCTTAATGGAATTTGGCCTGGTGGCTCATTGTAGTCTAGCCTACATTCGGTACATTGGGTTCACATTAAGAATGAACTTCACGGTGAAAAATGTGTGTTGGAATTGCGAATAGTCAGTACGTTTCCTGTGGAGTGTTTTTTGTTAAATGTTCTATTGCATACATAACGGGTGATTTTACTTGCTGGCCTTTTGATTTGTACAAAATCAGCCGAGCACAGTCTAGCCTAACCTTTTTCTGTGACACGAGGCAAAGAAAGTTGAATTTTTCACAGTTCTGTAAAACATTTGAGCCCGGATAAAGGTTTAAATTCACTGATTTATTGGTGACATGGGAATTATGTTCACTCATCAAACCATATATTAACAATGTTTTTTTGTGTGTTAAAGCAGTCTAATGCTAAAGGCTATGGTATTTGCATATTGGACAGATGATGCTAATCATACAAATTATGTGTCCACAATAAAGCTTTGTTCAGTATCTGGCCAAATCTAGGCATTCTTCTCCATTTTTTCCCTCTTGCATGTCTAGAGATTCATTTTAAGCAGTTTTGTAAAATATTAAACATTAAAAGAATATTTACCAACGCATTTGGCTTCCCAAAAGAACTGTTACATACAGTACAATGGTTTTGGGCAGGTGTTTGTAATTGAGCAAGCAAAGTTCTTTGGGAGAACAGGGCACAAAGTTAAATTCTGGTGCCTGGACTGTGCTTTAAGAAAATCGTTTAGGAGAGTTTGGACTGAACCGTGTGAGGCCTCACCAGAACGTAAATCAGTTTTAGAAGCCGTGTGGTAATTCGGTTAGTTGGTGATGATGACCACTGTTTTTGTCGATATTTCAGTCATGTACAGTAGAGTGATGTAGCGTACAGTTTTGGGAACATGCAGCCCCTTGTATTTCTTCCGGCATTGAAATGTGGTGAAGGAACCCGGTCGTGCCGTGAGATTGTGTGGAAATGTATTTCGTGTCCAGCGGTCGTCTCTAAACTGTGAGGACGTTTGATTGGATGCGCTTCCAGGCCCGACCTCTTGTTATTCGCTGTGAGACCTGGCGAAGTCTTGGGTACCGCGGTGGCGGCGGCGGCGATGAAGATTTTTTGATGTGCGGCGTCACAAAATCAAATTCCTCTTCGCTGTGCTCGGGAAAAATAAATGGACTATAGCTAGATCAATTTAGTATTCTGCTGTTTACCCCAACCCCCCCACACCACCCCCCCCCACCCCCCCGACCCCCCCCCACCCCAAAATGCTGTCTCTTCCCTGTCTCAGTAGATTTACATTTTAGATTTCTGAAGACATTCAAATATTACGTCTTGTCTCTGGAGGACTGTAATGGCCGCCTGTAATGCATGGAGATTTCAGGTGACAATGGAAGACTTGTTATTTGTGGACAAGGGGGGGGGGGGGGGCAGGGAGAGGAGGGGAATTTTAGAAATAATTTCTCCTTGTTGTTTCTGAAATTCAGAGTGCCCAGACGCCTCCGTAACGGCACCACCGGAATGTTTTACAGAATTAAGGTTAGGGTTAGGGTTAGGGTTACGGGTTCAAATCCCTGTCGGGGCACAGCTGTTGTACCCCGTGAGAGAGGCCCTGGAACTCAAGTACTTCAGTACAGACATTCGAGTGTGATAGTACGGGGACAGTGACACAATTTTAGCTGTTTTGGCTCTATCATCTGGATACCGTCAAATTACAGCTGGCAGTCCGCACCTTAACCTGATGTTCACGGTTTTATTTCAAATCCAACATGCTGGTGTACGGAGACAAAGGAAGAAAAATAAAAGGTCACTCTCCTCGGTACTTTTGCATTCCGCTGCTTCTAGCTCTATAAATGGATAGTTTGTACGAGTGAAAGCAGTGTAAATGGCTCTGAAGAGTCAGCTTACCAAACAAACAAACAAACAAACAAACAAAGCTCGGGTTTATGGTGTGTAATTTGCGTCCGATTCGTCTGGCGCTTCGCGCGTGCGGTAAGCGAAGCGTTTACGTCGCGATGTTTCCCCGCACCATTGTTTTCCTTCTTTAATGTGGCCCTACATCACATAAATGCCAAGCGATTATGTAGCTGCGCGAATGTGAGCGGCATAACAAGGAGAGACATCAAATAGTGTCGTGTAATTATTTTAGCGGTATCTGAAAACAAAATCAATGGCAATAAAACCATATGGCCAGTAAGACAAATTAATCCCTTTGATGACTTCTGACGTTGTTACTGATGAAAGCAATATTGGCTAATTTCATCGTATTAAATGTTGGGTAACACGGAGTTAGATGCCCCCTGGGGTTGAAGCCCCCCCCCCCCTCCCGCCCCTCCCGCCCCTCCCTTAATGTTCTTTTCTTCTTGACCAATAGATTGTGCCAAATTTCATCTCTGCACATTTATTAAATGTCTCTTCTGTTTTTAATTTTTACATTTTTATCAGGCTCACTGCATTTGTGTTCTTTATTCCACTGGAACCTGTTTGAGGCAAGCTGATCGATTTTTGTGACCGGAAGGAGTCCACTGTACATTTGTGTTAAGCAGTACATGAATAGGTATTTGTGTTTGGGGGATCAATGGGAAGAATAATTCATTTGTTTTGAAAGACAACAAAAACTCCACTTTAAAAAGTGGAGATATAAAGTTGCTCCTTTTGGGGCAGCATGGCCCATAGTACATCTGTAACTATTTAGTTGGATTTTGTTGTGTTGAGTCTCGCCCTCTTACAATGTATGTCCCCGAACGGCATATTGGTTTAAGCATAAAGATCATGTAAGTGCTAAACTAATGTCCAAATATGTTCTAATCTGGAAATATGCATTGTTCTTAGGTGGCAGAATCTTCCCCCGTCTTATCCAACTCTCTAATGATCGAGGACGTCTTTTTATATGAAAAAGAATCAACGTTCACCATGACAGTGGCTGAGGGTTTTTTTTTTCCCTGTTAAGAGCGAAAACAAAGGATGAGAAAAGAGTTTTAAAAATCAAATCATTTATTATAAAAATAAATGTTTTGGAATGAAGCGCCCCTTCTTTGTTTCTTGTTAAGAGGATTTATCAAAGGAGAACGCTCTTTTGCGGAACGGAGCTGGAGTCTGTGTGTGTCAGATTTCTGACAGCCAGTGTGTTCCTCCCCTGCGGACCCAGAGAGGAGGAAAAAAAAAAAGAAAAAAAATGGGAGAACGGGAGATGGTAGAAGTAGCCCGGCGGTGGAAAGCACTATCAGTGTACGGGGGTGGGGGGCGGTTGGTTGGGGGGGGGGGGGGGGTGTAGCGCAGGAGAGAAAGATAATGGATTGAAAATACGGCTCCTGACAAGAAAAGCTCTGAGTTTTTGAAACAAATTTCCGCTGGCTGTGGGAGGGGAAAGAAAGTGGAAAATGAGTCTGGACCCCGGCGTCACGGCGACGCGTGGCAGGGGTCACGGACCCCGGGTACGAGCCCGCGAGACGCCGTTTACAATGCATGCTGGGAG
>CM077289.1:61447020-61564520 GCA_039654925.1 Anguilla pacifica | reverse complement strand
GGGCTTAGCGGAGTTTTAGAAAATCTCCCAACTTCCTCAAAAAGCAAACGGAATCGGCTGCTCCGCTGTGGCAGGAGAGCAGCCTTTAATTTCTCCTTGTTCCGAAATCCCCTAATTTCGCGATTGTCTCTCGGTTTAATGAGGTCTTGCCACCGCTGAGGAGTGAGTGTGTGTGCCTGGAAAAACCCAGGGGATTCTGAAAGAAAGGAAGAAAGGAAGAAAAGAAAGAGGGAGAAAGGAAGAAAAGCGAGTTTAAGTGCAGCCAACAGTAATGGGGAAAAAAACCTCAAAAGATGTGAAATGTGTAATTGGAACGGGGGAGAAAAAAGCTTCTGAGCCTGTTCTTGTGCTGCCTGTGTACAGTTCAGAGAGAGAGAGAGAGAGAGAGAGAGAGAGAGAGAGAGAGCAGGAGAGAAAGACTAAGTGAGGGAGAGAGAGTACAGGAGAGAGAGACTGAGAGAGGGAGAGAGAGAGAGCAGGGGAGAAAGAGAGAGAGGGAGAGAGAGGGCAGGAGAAAGAGAATGCAAGAGAGGGAGAGAGCAGGAGAGAGAGACTAAGGGAGGGAGAGAGAGGGCAGGAGAGAGAAGGAGAGCAAGAGAGAGCTGGAGAGAGAGCGAGAAAGAGAGACTATTGTACACAGTTCCTTAAGCTGCAGAAATAAGACGCAGCTTCCACCTTGCCGTCCGGGTGTGGCACATCCAGCGTTGCCTGTGTAAGCCAGGCCTGGGAAACACACCGTGGGAGCACATTTCAAAGCGCGTGCGTTCCTAATGTTTATACGCGTTGCATTTCAATAAACTGGAACGAGGGACTTCGGCACCACCAAAAGAAATATGGATTTACTTCAAACGTCTTTTTCTTCTCGTCCCTATTGTGGAAGCAGCCGAAGCAATCGCTAACAGGGTGATCGTGCTCACAAAAAAACTTTTGTGAACGCGTCCCTTTTCTTTACCGGGGAACAACTTGAAACTGACCAATTAAAGAGGCGAGCCGCAGTAGCCTTTATCCGAGCCTGAGGCCTCCCGCTCAGCTTAGCTGGCTAGCATGCTCTCCTCGCCAAGAAAATTCATTATAACAAGAGGAATTTGTCTTGTTTGTACAGACCCGTTTTTTGCTATCAATTTAAATATCATACCTCACCCGGGTTTTTTTGGGGGGTTTTCTGTGAAGTATCGTAAATATTTTGTATGCCAATGAGAGAAATATAGATGGTATCCGTGGCAAAATACCAGTGTGAAGAAAGATCTGAGCGATCAGATTGGTTTTTAGCCGATATATCTGAAATGTAATATTGCAGGTGCACCACCTTTTAAATAAATCTCATCGCGTCATCAAGGGAGGCTGTAAACCGGCAGGCTTATTGTGTGAATACACGACGCCTTCCCCGTAAACCCACAAAATAAATGCAATTTCATGCATGAATCAGATCATATGTGATTATGACCACATATTAAAACACGGTCTGAAGAGCTCTTGGTCGGCAGGGTGGTGCGTTTGTGTGTCTCAGTTGAATCTGAATCACTGGAAGAATCAAGTAGGGCACAAAACTGAAAATAAAATTCCTTTCTGTGTGAAGCGACATACTACACTGGAGGCTGAAAGCAGGCAAAACTATAATGGCTAGTGTGGTGGGTTCTTTCTCTTTTGATAGAACCTGGTTTTCCCTTCCCCGAAACAACGCTTTGTGAGTTTGCATAGACAACATTTAACACAAGATATTTACAATAAAATCATTAGTTTTAGGCCCTCCACACTTTTGTGCATTGTCCAAATAGAGATCACGTGTCCCGGGCGGTGGAGTTGATAACGCAGTTTGCCGTTTCCTGTCCGTGCGTGTGCCCGCTCTTCACAAGGTGGGGGGGGGATTGTGGGTAATATTCGGCGGACGCGACCGCGGGGAGCAGGGCCGCATTCCTGTTTGTTTACCCGTCGCTTGGGGGGCAGGGTGACGCGTGACGCCTGCTCCTTCCAAAAACCCTCTTTAACGCTACGCGGTTTATTTATAGAAGTGCTTTTCTGCTCCCCCCCCCCCCCCAGCATTACCATGCTCTCTCCCCCGCCTCTAGGAGACGGTTGATCCTAGCGCGTCGGAGACTCACTCAGAGACTAGTCTGTCCGCTCCTACGGATTGAAACGATTGTTCCATGATAACAGAGAAACGGGAGGGGGTAGGAGAAAGGGGGTAGAGCTAATGTAATTGCTGACGTAATTAAATAGCCTTCCTCCGAACTGTAGACTGTTCTCACGTCCTCCCCAAAATCCTCCTCTCGCTTCCCTCCTGCCCCTCTGTCCCAGACCCAGAGTGTCCCGGGAGAGCTAGAGAATCTTCCAAATTTATTAAAAAAAATTTTTTAAAAAAATCAGACCCAGGAATTCGGGTGAGGTGAGAGAACTTCCCAAATCAACGGCTAAAATCGGTCGGCTAGGTGTTGGATAACGGCAGGGAATCAGCAGACCCTTTATCCGGCGCCTCCTCCGGGACCAACTGAGGATCACGGCTCCCCGTCCTGTTTTTAGAACCAGTCAAAAACAATAACACACCCCCCCGAAGCCTCGCCTCTCCTCTCCTCACCTCTCCTCTCCTCTCCCCTCCCCTCCTCTCCTCTCCTCTCCTCTCCTCTCCTCTCCCCTCCTCTCCTCTCCTCTCCTCTCCTCTCCTCTCCCCTCCCCTCCTCTCCTCTCCTCTCCTCTCCTCTCCTCTCCTCTCCTCTACTCTCCTCTCCTCTCCCCTCCTCTCCTCTCCTCTCCCCTCCTCTCCTCTCCTCTCCTCTCCTCTCCTCTCCCCTCCCCTCCTCTCCTCTCCTCTCCTCTCCTCTACTCTCCTCTCCTCTCCCCTCCTCTCCTCTCCTGTCCTCTCCTCTCCTCTCCCCTCCTCACCCCTCCTCTCCTCTCCTCTCCTCTCCCCTCCTCACCCCTCCTCTCCTCTCCTCTCCTCTCCCCTCCCCTCCTCTCCTCTCCTCTCCTCTCCTCTCCTCTCCTCTCCCCTCCCCTCCTCTCCTCTCCTCTCCTCTCCTCTCCTCTACTCTCCTCTCCTCTCCCCTCCTCTCCTCTCCTGTCCTCTCCTCTCCTCTCCCCTCCTCACCCCTCCTCTCCTCTCCTCTCCTCTCCCCTCCTCACCCCTCCTCTCCTCTCCTCTCCCCTCCTCTCCTCTCCTCTCCTCTCCTCACCTCTCCTCTCCTCTCCTCTCCTCTCCTCTCCTCACCCCTCCTCTCCTCCTCCTCTCCTCTCCTCTCCCCTCCTCACCCCTCCTCTCCTCTCCTCTCCTCGCCTCTCCTCTCCTCTCCTGTCCTCTCCTCTCCTCTCCTCGCCTCTCCTCTCCTCTCCTCTCCTGTCCTCTCCTCTCCTCTCCTCACCTCTCCTCTCCTCTCCTCTCCTCCTCCTCTCCTCTTCCTCTTCCCGGCTGAGTTAAACCGCAGTGTGCGGGATTCGGGGTTAATACCTTCCCCTCCCCGAGGCGTCTTTGCGCGGATCGCTCCTCTGACAGCGTAATGGCCGCCCGCGCTAATGGACCGCTCGGGGATGGCGGCGTCTTGTTTACCTTTTTGCCCTTGTGAACCCCGTTTGCATGTGATGTATGGATTTGCCTCTCTTCCCCCCCCCCTCGACCGCCCACCCCCCCTCGCAGGTTTGTTAGCGGAAGCCGCGACGGGACGGCGCGGATCTGGCAGCTCCAGCAGCAGGAGTGGAAGAGCATTCTGCTGGACATGGCGACCAAGCTGCCTGGGTAAGGGGAGACCCGCCAATACCGCCGCCGCCGGCGCGCGTGCGCTATCCGCAGTACGCTAACTTCAAACAAACTAACTAACGAAAAAAAAATACGCTATAATTCGCAGTCTTAACTGGTTTTGTTTTTAGCGCTTTTTTTTCCGCGTCGGTTTAGTAGTGTATGCGCTATGTACGTTTTTCTTCTTTTCGTCCGAAATAGAGAGGACCTGAGGGCTTTGTGCCAATCAGAAGCATGCGTTTAAGCCAGTGAGCTGTCCCTTTAAGGATTTGGTCGTGTGTCCACGCAGTTGAAGCAAACCATCAGAATGTTGCTCATAGGCACATTGAGCCAGACAGCGGGGGGGACATGCAGTGGAATATGAATGAAAGTGATTAAAATGATAGAGGGAAGGGTGGAAAAAAAAACATTGATTTGCATGCGGTGATTTTCGGTCTGTGTGGATAGTGGCATTTCTCCGAGAGTGTGTTCATTGATTTCTCAGCGCGAGTGCTTATCGACAGACTTCAAAAAAAACGACTGGTGTCGAACGGGGGGTGGGGAGGTGGGGGGGGGGGGGGGCTGGATTCATTTTTTTTTTTTTTTTTGGGAATCGTTTTTATGTCACCGTCCGCAGTAGCCCAGATCTCTGAAGAATGTGATTTTTAGAATGGGATTATCTGATTGGCCAGGTGGAAGTGCAGATTACCCCCATCATGCATTGGGGGTCCTCATTAAAACGGTGTGTTTTCAGAAATTACATTGTCAGGTTCGAGTTGACTGGATAGCATGAAATGGCACATATAGCCACGGGGAACGATGTCTGGAATTCTGAAAATATATGTGAAAACATAGGTTGTAAGAATTTTTCTCTTATTGATCAGCGTAATATAACAATAAGCTGCATTGTTCAGAGCACTTTTCATACAGGAGTAGCATGGGTTTTTTTTACAGACATAATGTAACAGATAAAATGCAAACACAGAAAAAAGAAAAAAAATCTGCCCTCTGTACCAGGTGCTGGGATTAAAGAGTGGTTACCTGGGTGATAATCCCGCTGTGTTAGCGACCGGCCGGCGTTAGCCCGGCTGTGTCTGGCATAGCGAGGTTAAAGTCGGCTTCAGGGCGAACGCTTTCTGCGATACTTGCTTCTGAGCGGTAGGCTTGCGTCTGGCTCTGGAAACGATGGGCCTGGTTTTATTTTGTCATGAAGTAGGTCAGCGGGGCTCGTGTGGAGGATCGGGGTTTTTTTTAAACGGAAACCGTGTGTGTGTCTGTGCGTATGTGTGTGCGCGTGTATGTGTGCGCGTGTGCGCATGTGTGTGCGCGTGTGTGTTTGCGTGTGCGTGTGTGTGCGCGTGTGCGTGCGCGTATGTATGCGCGCGTGTGTGTGTGCTTGCGCGTGTGTGTGTGTTTGCGTGTGTGTTTGTGTGTGTGTGTGTGTGTGTGTGTGCGCGTGTGTGTGTGTGCGTGCGTGTGTGTGTTTGCGTGTGTGCGTGTGCGTGTGTGCACGTGTACGTGTGTGTGTGTGCGTGTGTGTGTGTGCGTATGTGTGTGCGTATGTGTGTGCGTGTGTGTGTGTGTTCGTGTGTGTGTGTGCGTGTATGTGTGTGCGCGTGTGCGTGTGTGTGTGTGTGTGTGCGTGTGTTCATGTGTGTGTGTGTGTGTGCGTGTTCGTGTTCTCAGCAGGAATAACCCGCCGCCGCTGGAGGACAAGGTGACCAAGCTGAAGGTCACCATGGTAGCCTGGGATCGCCACGACAACACGGTGATCACGGCGGCGAACAACATGACGCTGAAGGTGTGGAACTCGTACAGCGGGAACCTCGTCCACGTGCTGATGGTGAGTTTTTTCTCCGTCCTTCGCCTTTTTTTATCTGAGGCTTCGCGAAAACCGTGGGAAGAGCGAGAGTGCGTTGGCTCCCCCCCCCCCCCCACCCTCTGATGTTCGTCAGCTCCGTCTGCAGGAGAACGAGGGGTTGTGGAGAACGTGTCGTGCTTACCTGAGTGCAGGTGTACTGCGGTGTTCTCTGCGTTTGCAGCAGAGTTCTGTGTCTACTTAGCGCTGTAAAAAACAAACAAAAAAAAAAAAACATCTTTGTAGCTCCTTCCTCCGGTCTGCTTATGTGCTGGCCTCCTGTGTAACGTCCAGTGTGTGAAGGGCTAGCGGTTAGCATACAGGACCTCACTCTGCTGCTGTAGACTGTGGTAATACCTCCGGCCGTTTCTGTTTGCAGGGACACGAAGACGAGGTGTTTGTGCTGGAGCCTCATCCGTTCGACCCCAGAGTGCTGTTTTCCGCCGGTCACGACGGCAACGCCATCGTGTGGGACTTGGCCCGAGGCGTCAAAATCCGCTCCTACTTCAACATGGTAACCGCTCTCTCTCTCTCTCTCATTCTCTCTCTCTCCCTCCCTCCCTCACTCTCTCTCTCATTCTCTTTCTCTCTCTCCCTCCCTCACTCTCTCTCTCATTCTCTCTCACCCTCTCTCTCTCTCACTCTCTCTCACCCTCTCTCCACCTCTCTCACGTTCTGTCTTTTTATCTTTCGTTTTCTCTCTTTCTTTCTCTAGCTCTCCCTCTGTCTCTCTCTCTCCCTCTCGCTTTCTCTCTCTGTCCCTCCCTCGCTCTGAAATTCTGTCATTTGCATATTGTGTAACAGTGTCGTCTCAGTGTCAGTGAAGATAAAATTGCACTTGAACGGAGTGAAAGAGGGAACGTTTATTCTTAATATTTATTTCACTCCTTTGTTTCTATATTTAATTTTGGTGCACGAGTACAATGTCAGGAGGCTTTTTATTTACATTACATCTACATTACAGGCATTTAGCAGACTCTTTTATCCAGAGCAACTTACACAAAATTTTACACAGCATTCTACATTACATCTATTTACACAGCTGGATATATACTGAAGCAAAGCAGGTTAAGTACCTTGTTCAAGGGTACAACGGCAGTGTCCTGTCTGGGAATCGAACATGCGATCTTAGGTTCCTTACCCATTGTACTGCACAGCCGCCCATTGACATTATTGACATCTTGTGTAGCTTTTTGAGGGCTATTCCGTTAGCATCCCCGACGTGTTCCCATTATCAGGCCATTGTTTGGGAAAAGTCAAGGAAAACACAGTTAGTCTTGATTATCTTGGTCTTGATTAATGTTTAATGTTCTCTGCAGTCACATTGACTCAGTGTAAATGCTGGTAATACTGCCTAGCATCATGCCTGCTGTAGAAATGTAAAAGTAATGCAACGAGGAGCTCTTTTTAAATGGACAGAAGTCCCATAAGGCCTTTGCGGCTTTCTGCTGAATTCACAATTTGGTGAATGCTCAAATTGGGTTTCTCAGAGAAAAAAAAACAACGGCCGCTCCATTCAAATATGCCAAAGCAGAGAGCAGGTTATGAATTAATTATTGAACATGTCAGTCATAAAAACATAAGATTCTTGTCTCTCAGAATCTGGTAGGACAGGGATGCTCGAATCTGTGGCTGTGTGTGTATGTGTGAATATTTGTGTGTATGTGTGTGCTGGGTGTCCTTGTGTGCGTGTGCGTGAGTGTTGTATATGTTGTGTGTGTGTGTGTGTGTGTGTGTGTGTGTGTGTGTGTGTGTGTCCCCGTCCGTATGTGTGTGTGTGTGTGTGTCCGTGTCCGTGTGTGTCCGTGTCCGTGTGTGTGTGTGTGTGTGTGTGTGTGTGTGTCTCTGACGGCGGTCTGTGTGTGAGCTGTGTGTGAGCTGTGTGTGTGTGTGTGTGTGTGTGTGTGTGTCTCTGATGGTGGTCTGTGTGTGAGCTGTGTGTGTGTGTGTGTGTGTGTGTGTGTGTGTGTGTGTGTGTGTTTGTGTGTGTGTCTCTGATAGTGGTCTGTGTGTGAGCTGTGTGTGAGCTGTGTGTTTACGTGTGTGTGTGTGTGTGTGTGTGTGTTGCGTGTGTCTCTGATGACTCTCCGCTCGCTGCTCTCAGATCGAAGGCCAGGGCCACGGCGCCGTGTTCGACTGTAAGTGCTCTCCGGACGGCCAGCACTTCGCCTGCACGGACTCCCACGGGCACCTCCTCATCTTCGGCTTCGGGTCCAGCAGCAAGTACGACAAGGTAGGAGCCGCACCTGCCCCACCTGGCAACCTGACAGGGATTCCACTGGCCCTGGGGCTCATGACCATCACAAATACTCTTTCTCTGCGGTCACCAGAAAACATCCTGGAGAGGTTTTTAAAAGAAACCTGTCGGTCCAGCAATGCTCAAAAAAAAATGAACTGAACGTTCTTTTTCTTTCATATCAATTGAAAGTTTTCATCTTTTATCTAAAGTTTCATCGAAAATTCACTGGGATCTGCAGAAAAATTTTTGTTTTAAAAATTTAACTGTTTGTGTTAAAAGTTTTCTAAGATATGTTTTTAAAATGTACAAATCGGAGAAAACGACTCTCAGTTCCCGGCAGTGTTTAAAGCACGCCCTCATGACGTTTTTAAAAAATTTTTTAATCTCGGTTTCTCCGTGTCTCCAGATCGCAGATCAGATGTTCTTCCACACGGACTACCGGCCTCTGATCCGCGACGCCAACAACTACGTCCTGGACGAGCAGACGCAGCAGGCCCCCCACCTCATGCCCCCGCCCTTCCTGGTGGACGTGGACGGGAACCCGCACCCGTCCCGCTTCCAGAGGCTGGTCCCGGGCCGGGAGAACTGCAGGGCGGAGCAGCTGATCCCCCAGATGGGCGTCACTTCCTCAGGTGCCCCCCAACCCGCCCCCCCCCCACACGCAGGGGAACGCCTCTGAGGTCTGGGTACAAGCCTGAGGCCGAAACCGGACCGGACATCAAAGAAATCAAAGAAAAATGGCCACCACACTATTTAAAATCTATATTTTATCGAGCAAATGAAGTAGCGGCAATGTTGCGGCCGTTCGGCCTTCCTCAGGAGGTGCAGAAGATAGAGATTGATATTCAATGTTTTAAAGAGTTGTCTGACTGCCAGACAAGTACATTATCATTGTTTTGTTTTTAAAGTAGGCATACTGGCATGTTTTATTGGCACAAGGGTAACAGCTAACACTCGCGTTTAGTTGCGGGTTGAAAATAAAAACGAATGTAGATTGTATCTCATCCCTTCTTGCTCTGTGGGACAGCTTCAGATCTTTTCGTGTTACTCTGCCAATGCAGTCACCCTTACTCAACCCTTCAGAGACAGGAGAGATACGGCTGGATTCTGATCGGCAGAAATGCTGAGCTCGGCCAATCGTGTCGGTTTTCAGGTCAGAGGGTGAAACGTTCCAGTCAGGCGGGTTATTTACTTACTTATTTATTTCAGTGTCAGTTCTGGGATTCACCTTGACCAGATGTCCAGTGGTGAAAACCTTAAATTGAAAAAGAATTGGTCTCTTTCAGAAACTTGCTGAAGTTCTCCAGCACAGCAGCTTTAGCCCTTGTTGATAATCATTCCTGGTTATTTATTTCCGTTTTCTTGTTTTTCTTCACTCTTTCTGGCTATTTTTCGTCTACGCACCGTGGATGACTGCCGTTCCAGTGCTAGCAAACAAATCGGCGCCCCACTTTACATCTTGTGTTTTTGTGTGTCGTTACTCAGAGTATTTTTGTAACGTAGCTTCTTTTTCACACGGTGTTTCATCCTCGCTGTCACGCAAAAACAGCTCATATGCTGATATGAGAATATTTTCAGCGCGGCAGCCGTTGAGATTCCTGTAGCATCCCCTTAATCGTCTGCTTAGTTATGATAATTCATCGGTTTGTTTATGTAATTTTGTAAACCTCAGTGTGCATGCTTATTTTGGTTGGTGATTGAGCTGGCTTTTTCAAGCTAATCCTCCAAAAAGGGCAGATATTTTTGGATTTGAGTCATTATCACTGGCAGTTTAAAAAATATATATTTACCTGTGTGGAGGAAAGGTTCTGTTTATATCACCTGTGCTTTTTACTCTCCTCTTGTTTTTTATTTTGTATTTATGGGAACTCGCTGTCGTCTTCACCCGCAGTATTTGAATTTCTTTTTATTATTATTTTTTGGACTTAGTCTCAGTAATTGCTTCCAATTTAAAAATGAATCCGAACTCCTGTTTCCAAACAGATTATGTGATGAGGCTAATGGACCAGGGAGGAAATAGGCTGCAACTGTAGTGCATGTTATTAGGTCTGCCGATAGCCGTTAGCATGTTATTCTGTGTGGAGTGCTATGTGTCTCAGGGTTAAACGTGGTGCTGAGCTAGCCGGTAGCATGTTATTGAGTGTAGAGTAGCCTGTTAGCATGCAGTTAAAACTCCTAGTCGTGGTATCCGCGTGTCAGTGAGTGACCGGGGTCTTACTGTGTGCTGTGTGTCTAAGGGTTAAATGTGGTACTGAGCTAGCCGTTAGCATGTTATTCTGTGTGGAGTGCTGTGTGTATCAGGGTTAAACCAGGTGCTGAGCTAGCCGTTAGCATGTTATTCTGTGTGGAGTGCTGTGTGTATCAGGGTTAAACCAGGTGCTGAGCTAGCCGTTAGCATGTTATTCTGTGTGGAGTGCTGTGTGTATCAGGGTTAAACCAGGTGCTGAGCTAGCCGTTAGCATGTTATTCTGTGTGGAGTGCTGTGTGTATCAGGGTTAAACCAGGTGCTGAGCCAACTGGTAGCATTTTATTGGGTGTGCAGTAGCCTGTTAGCGTGGCCTGGTTGTGGTATCCCTGTCTCAGTGAGTGACCGGGTCTCTCTCTCTGTGTCTCAGGGTTAAACCAGGTGCTGAGCTAGCCGTTAGCATGTTATTGGGTGTGCAGTAGCCTGTTAGCGTGGCCTGGTTGTGGTATCCCTGTCTCAGTGAGTGACCAGGTCTCTCTCTCTGTGTCTCAGGGTTAAACCAGGTGCTGAGCTAGCCGTTAGCATGTTATTGGGTGTGGAGTAGCCTGTTAGCGGGCCTGGTTGCAGTATCCCTGTGTGTGTGAGTGACCGGGTCTCTCTCTCTCTCTGGCTCTCAGGGTTAAACCAGGTGCTGAGCCAGCCGTTAGCATGTTATTCTGTGTGGAGTGCTGTGTGTATCAGGGTTAAACCAGGTGCTGAGCTAGCCGTTAGCATGTTATTCTGTGTGGAGTGCTGTGTGTATCAGGGTTAAACCAGGTGCTGAGCTAGCCGTTAGCATGTTATTCTGTGTGGAGTGCTGTGTGTATCAGGGTTAAACCAGGTGCTGAGCCAACTGGTAGCATTTTATTGGGTGTGCAGTAGCCTGTTAGCGTGGCCTGGTTGTGGTATCCCTGTCTCAGTGAGTGACCGGGTCTCTCTCTCTGTGTCTCAGGGTTAAACCAGGTGCTGAGCTAGCCGTTAGCATGTTATTGGGTGTGCAGTAGCCTGTTAGCGTGGCCTGGTTGTGGTATCCCTGTCTCAGTGAGTGACCAGGTCTCTCTCTCTGTGTCTCAGGGTTAAACCAGGTGCTGAGCTAGCCGTTAGCATGTTATTGGGTGTGGAGTAGCCTGTTAGCGGGCCTGGTTGCAGTATCCCTGTGTGTGTGAGTGACCGGGTCTCTCTCTCTCTCTGGCTCTCAGGGTTAAACCAGGTGCTGAGCCAGCCGTTAGCATGTTATTCTGTGTGGAGTGCTGTGTGTATCAGGGTTAAACCAGGTGCTGAGCTAGCCGTTAGCATGTTATTCTGTGTGGAGTGCTGTGTGTATCAGGGTTAAACCAGGTGCTGAGCTAGCCGTTAGCATGTTATTCTGTGTGGAGTGCTGTGTGTATCAGGGTTAAACCAGGTGCTGAGCCAACTGGTAGCATTTTATTGGGTGTGCAGTAGCCTGTTAGCGTGGCCTGGTTGTGGTATCCCTGTCTCAGTGAGTGACCGGGTCTCTCTCTCTGTGTCTCAGGGTTAAACCAGGTGCTGAGCTAGCCGTTAGCATGTTATTGGGTGTGCAGTAGCCTGTTAGCGTGGCCTGGTTGTGGTATCCCTGTCTCAGTGAGTGACCAGGTCTCTCTCTCTGTGTCTCAGGGTTAAACCAGGTGCTGAGCTAGCCGTTAGCATGTTATTGGGTGTGGAGTAGCCTGTTAGCGGGCCTGGTTGCAGTATCCCTGTGTGTGTGAGTGACCGGGTCTCTCTCTCTCTCTGGCTCTCAGGGTTAAACCAGGTGCTGAGCCAGCCTGTGGGGGACGGCTCCAGCCCGCTGGACAGCATCATCCAGCGCCTGCAGCAGGAGCAGGACCAGAGGCTGTCCGTCGACACGGCCCCCACAACTCGGGCCGGAAGAGGTGCTCAACCTGCTTGTTTTTGTTTTGGGGGGAGGGAGGGCTGTGGGCCTGTTTATTTAAAGCACTACTTCAAGAAAAACAAACAATCAAATCCCTGTGGATGATTCCTGACAGTCAGATTACACATGTATTTGTTTGCCACAGTGGAACGCAATCATGCATAACAACTTATCACACAAGACATTCATGTACACAAGGATCGTGTTCAAACAATTAATGATCAAGGAGTATTAGTGATGGTAACCCAACACCTTTCATTCCCAATGAAGTAAAAGAAAGAACCAAATTCTCGATGCTGATGTCACCGTGGCCATGCCGACCGTCCCGCGCTGACCGTCCCGCGCCTGTCTCTCCCCTCCCTCTCTGCGGGCCCACAGGTTCGGTGGGCTCCCCCACGGAGGTGCACTCCCCGCCCAACGTGGGCCTGCGGCGCAGCGGGCAGATCGAGGGGGTGCGGCAGATGCACAGCAACGCCCCCCGCAGCGAGATCGCCACCGAGCGCGACCTGGTGGCCTGGAGCCGCCGCGTGCTGGTGCCCGAGCTGCCGCCGGGCATTGCCAGGTACGCCCGCCGCCACCGCCGTCGTCACGGAAACGTCCCACCGCGTCCCCATTACTTCCACTCGCTGCAGTGAATATATGCGAAAATTGGCAATATATTTAAAATATAAACCCTATATATATATATGTCGCCTGGTAAAATAGGAAGAAGAGTCTATGCTGAGCTGGTCATGCAGTGTAATATTCCATACGTGTTATGAGTGTAGAATTTTATGCAGTCGACTGTGGGGAGCTGTCACCCTGTCCTGAGGATGTGTCTAGAGCTGAAGATTTTATGCTTAGATTGGACACTGCAGATATTACACTTAGCATGCACCCTGCAGATTTTAGACTTAGATATCACTCTGCAGATTCTACACTTAGCATGCACCCTACAGATTTTAGACTTAGATATCACCCTGCAGATTCTACACTCAGATTGCAGACTTACACTCTGCTGTAGAGCCTGTGCTCCTGTTAGCAACCGCCTCAGTCTTAGGAGTGCCAGTCATTATTTGCCTCCCAGTTCATGAATAGTCATGGAAAAACTGACTACGCAGAAATTGTCCATGTAGTCGGAAACAATTTTTTTTCGTCAAAGGAGTGCATTGTGTTTTTTTAAGTGATATTCAAGTCAGAATTACTTGATATGTTTGCAAGATGGATATGTTTTCAGATGGAAAAACCTAGAAAGTGGACTTTTTGCTAAAGGAAGAACAAGCGAATGTCTGTTGAAGATAATTACACCCCCCGCCCCCCCTTCTGGTAAACTGTGGTGTTTACAGTAAGCAGGAGCAATGGCGGACAGCCAGAGGAGAGGAGGAGATCGCCACCTACAGGTCAGAGAAGAGGCGGCGGGCGGTGCCAAGTCACATTCACAGGGAGCCCAAGGTAATCAGACACAGGCTCTGGCTCACCGCTGGCCACACACACACACACACACACACACACACACACACTTATTGCTATACTTGTGAGGACTTCCCATTGGCTACATTTATTTCCTAACCCTAAACCCAACCACTACATGCCTAACCTTAACCCTAACCTTAACCTAATTGTAACCCTAACCCTAAGTACTGACCCTAAAACAGCCTCTTGAACTTGTGGGGACTAGCAAAAGGTCCCCACCTTGTGTGTTTTTCCTCATCTTTCTATCCTTGTGGGGACATTTGGTTCTCACAAAGATAGTAATGAATGTCCACACACACACACACACACACACACACGCACACACATGCACACACACACTCCCACACACACACACACACATACACACACAATCCCCCCCCCTACACACACACACACTCCCACACACACACACACACACTCCCACACACACACACACACACACACACACACACACACACACACACTCACACACACACCCGTTCCGACGTCATGTGGAAGCTCCTCCATTGGACCTGAGACACAGAGGGTTTTTGGCCGTACGGTCATTTGACCTTTGGGGAAAACTGTCGGCTTCTGTTCCCAACCTGGGCTAATGGATCTCTGGTTTTAAGTGAGATGAATGTCTGGAGTTTTCCAGTGTTCGCACCAGTGGAGGATATTTCCGGACGGAAGATTGATCTCCCTGGGGAGGCCCTGTGATTATTCATATTTTATTTATTTCTTCATTTATCAAGGACAGTGAACGGTTATGATTAAATTCTGTGGCATGTCATATTACAGCATTTTACCTAGTTTAGCCACTGGCTAATTTCCCTTGGTGTTCTCATTGTTGAAGATGTCACAGTTAGATCTTCCCCATCTCCCTTTGTTATTTGAGGCATTCTTAATAGCTTTCTTTAAATGAAAGTTGTTATTAAGGTGGGTATTTACTTAGACATATACATGGAAGCATTTAAGAATTCCTGAAGCTTAGGCAAACATGATTTAGCGCTCAATAGTGAAGACATATTTCTGTTGTCTAGAAGTTTCTTGCTCTGTGTGGAGAGTAAATTGTCTTAATTGCAGTTCTTCCAGTTTGTGATCATGTGGTTATAACAGTTTTGTTCACATTTACACTAATTAAACACTTTAACACCATTAGTGAATTATTTTCTTGTCTCCTAGTTAGACTTAGCAGCAACATAAATCACTGTATAAATCACTTACACATTATAAATATGTATTTATCCTGCAGCAGAGCAAGGGTAGGTCATTTATTATAGTGGTAAATAATAACAGTCCTAATATGAATCCCTGTGGGACCTCGAAAGAAGAATGGTGGCTATTATTCATTCAGGAACTTCGATTCCACCTCCCTCCTCATTGTCAGAGAGGTTCAAATAAAACAGCTCAGAGATCAAGACCTTAAGATTAACGGCATCAGAAGCTTTCTTCAGTTCTAAAAAGACAGCTCCACATCTCTTTTTTCTTACCTAACTCCTAAAAAGTTTAATCCTTTTTCTAAAATAATGTTCTCTCTCTGAGGAACACTTCTGGCGGAGATTATTAATGTCTGTATTTCACTGTAGCGTTTCTTCAGACAGGCACATCCGCTGAAGTTCATTCCCGTAGATTTAAGGGGAATTCAGATTAGATCATGTCGGCCATTTTTTGTCTCCACTGAACTCCCGCATTGCATTTTGCCTGTTTAAGAATCCAATCTTCCTTTAGTCACTTTTCTTCTTGTCGTCGTTGTTGTTAATAATTAATTCATTTGGCGGCAGCTGTTACCCAGAGAGACCTAAAGTCTACCATGGCGGGATGTATAAATTCCATGTACTGTGCCTGAAAGAACAAGGGATTCAGTACAGGAAACGGACGATGAAGTATCAAGCTTAAATTAACGTACAATCGGTTATACACCAGCATGCAGTTAATTTTTAAATGATTGTTTAAAACAATCGCGATGCTGTTGCGTGGTCGTTAACACTGGTCTCTAACGGTACACGGTGTTTCCCGCTGGTGGGGGTGAGATGGGGTGTCAGATTTTAGGCGTGCGATACGTCCTGGACGTGAGCCTGGGGCTTAATCGTGCAGGTTTTTAAGCTCTTGTGATTAGGGGTGTACATTACAGCCAGATGCCCTCAGAAACAGGCTCCATTATTCGCCCCGACCCGCCGCCGAAATTTAAATCTCTTTGAATCTGTGAGCTTTGGGGTCATCGGCAGGATCGTTTTCCCCGTCTGATTTAAGTCAAACTGATCTGTCTGTATTTTTTAGTTTTTATTTTTGGGTGAAATGACCAGTTACTTTTCAAATGTATCCATGGCGGAGAAACGTTATGTCTCTAAAGGTTTCAGACATCTTTTAGAGTTTTATTCCAGTTAAGTTGGCACCAAAATAACCTATTTGCTGACGGTATGGTGAGGAATGCTTTGAGAAGCGATGGCAATGACATCCTGATGAAACTCTCTTTCATTGCGTTTAATACGTTTTATTCTGTTGTTCCCACACATTTTCACTCCGCTTGCTCTACCGTTACTGTAATCTCTCTCTCCCTCTCTCTCTCTCTCTCTCTCTCTCTGTGTCTCTCTTTCTCCATAATAGTTTCTGGGTAAGCAGCCAGGTCTCTGTGGCTCTTTGATAACTCAACTCTGATTCAGCTGCTCAGGCCTTTGAAGGGCCCTTAAAATATTTGTACTCAGACCAAAGAAAAAAAAAAAAAAAAGGCTTTTGATTTCACTCGGAGATCCCTTAAAATCTTGGAACATTTTACACGGCCGATGCCAGGTCCAGTCCTGGAGGGTAGATGTGTGTCCTGGTTTTTTTGGTGCGTTTTTGCACTATGGTGTTGTTTAATATAAAATGAAAAGACCTGCTGATACTGCGACCCTCCAGCTGTTGTGGTTCTCTGGGTTTACACAGACAGCACCAGCAGTCCTTTTTACAGCGAGGAAGAGCAGGTTCATTTTACAGTGAGGAAGAGCAGGTTCAGGTGTGGCTCCTCATCATCATCATCATTCTACAGCACAGCCCCGGGAGCAGGAGCCCAGTTTTAGGGGTGATGGGGCAGCAGGGTTGCTGGAGCAGTGTCCCGAACTGCTGGGTTATATCTGTGCTGTTCTCTGTGCTCATTGGTTTTACCGTCTCCCCTGTGCTGCTCCCCCACCCCCCCATCCTGCCCCCCCCCAGCACCACGCCCCAGAGCCTGCGGGGGAGGAGCCCAGGAGGTCCCAGGGAAACCAGCACAGCTACCACACCAGGGCAGCCGTGGAGGAGACCAGCCGGCAGAACGAGGTCGTCGAGGAGGACAACAGCTCCTCCGAGGTAGGCCTGGCCCCGCCCACAGCGCAGTACCCTGATATACGGCCAATCAGAGATTGCCTGGTCCCGCCCATGGAACGGTATTCTGATATACAGCCAATCAGAGATGGGCCTGGCCCCGCCCACAGATCCGTACTCTGATATACAGCCAATCAGAGATGGGCCTGGCCTGGCCCACAGAACAATACCCTGATATACAGCCAATCAGAGATGGGTCTGGCCTCATCCACAAATCAGTACCCTGGTGTACAGCCAATCATAAGTAGACCTGACCCCGCCCCCAGAACAGTGTCGTGATATAGAGCTGCAAAATAAATATAATGGAAAACGGAATGGAAATATAAGGGAAAATGTAAATAGGACTCGAGAGGGAACCCCATTTTTTTTTCTCCCGGCAGGGTGAAGCGGAGGTGCGACCCCAGAGCGGAGACACCTCCGAGGAGGAGAAGGAGGAGGAGAAGGAGCCGTGGCCGGACGACAACAGCAGCTCCAGGTGGGCGTGTCCCCATCGCGTGCTCGTGGTGATCTTGACCGTTCCCCTCCCTGGCGCTGCCGCTGTGCTAGCCCAGCGCTACATGCCCTGATTCAGCTGATCGAAGCCTTGATGGAAGACCTCGATAAGTTCTCTCATTGGATCAGGTGTCGCCGTGCTGGGCTAGAACAAAATCTGCCACTCGCACCGGACACCCCTGTGGTAGCTGAATGACTAATTGACACGATTAGGGTACTGTACCGTGTTTTGAATGCTTAGAAAGTGGTTTCAGAAAGTCCTGTGTGGCCGTCTTGGTTTTGGAGGACTGAACTACAAGGTAAAATGTCATGGCCCTAACTGAGATTATCATTATAAGCTGGCTAGGCACCCTTAAGACTGATTTACACTGTGAAGAGTACAGAACAAAGTCTATTGAACGAGTAACAGCTTATCGAAACGCCAAGTGCAGCCAACAGTCTTGTTTCCTCTAAATGTCTTTATACTGCGTTGATACCAGCGCTGGGCAGGCCTTTATAGAGCCTCGAAGAGCCCCTGTGTGTATAGCGCAGGCCGTCGACGGCCAGCGTCGCTAACGCTAACGCTAATGCTAACGTTTCGGCTCCGCGTTCCAGCGACTACTCCAGCGAGTACTCGGACTGGACAGCCGACGCCGGCATCAACCTGGAGCCGCCGAAGAAGACGAAGGTGCGGCACAAGAAGAAGGCGGCCAGCAGCTCTGAGGAGGACGGGGAGAAGAAGAAGGACAAGGAGAGCAAGAAGGACCGGAAGAAGGAGAAACGAGACAAAGACGGCGCGCTACCAAAGAAGAAGAAGCCAAAGGAGAGGCGGCTGAAGGTGAATTTGAGTCGTGACCTTTGACCTGCCGGAAAATCAATAGCATATTTTCAATCACATACAAGTTTTAGAAACTGTGAGAAACATTGAGAAATGACCTAATTCACAGTTCCAATAAATTCATCCCTCTCTCCTTTTTCTTTCTTTCTTTTCCTCCATTGTTGCCTTCCCCCCTCTCGCTTTCTCTCTCCCTCCTACTCTTTCCCCCCCTCCCTGCTGTCCCTCTCTCTCCCCCCTCTTGCTCTCTCTCTCCCTCTCTCGCTCTCTCTCTCTGCCCCCCCCCGTCTCCCCCTCCTGCTCTCTCTCTCTCCCCCCTCCCTCCCTCCCTCCCTCCCTCAGAGGTTACCGGTGGAGCAGGGTCTGACTCTGGAGGAGTGGCTTCCCTCGGCCTGGATCACTGACACAGTGCCCCGGAGATGCCCCTTCATCCCACAGATGGGCGATGAGGTAATACACACACAAGCACGCACACACACACACACACTCATACACACACACACACACACTTAACAACACACGCACGCATACACACACACGCACACTTAACAACACACACGCTCACGCACACAAACACACACACACACACACACACACTTAACAACACACGCACGCATACACACACACGCACACTTAACAACACACACGCTCACGCAGGCACACACACACACACACACACACACAGACACATACACAATCACACAATCCAAAGATGTTTCATTTTTCTACCTGCATATTTCCTCCTTCCCTCTCTCCTCTGTCTGGCTTTCCCAACCCTCTCAGTATGGACTACTGTCTCAGTTTGACTTTGCTTGTCTTATCTGTTATGGAGAAAAAGGCAGGGATCTGTATCTCCTCTCTCTCTCTTTCTCTCCCTCCCCCCCTCCCTCACTCTCCCTCTCCCCCTCCCACTCTCTCCCTCTCTCCCTCTCTCCATGTCTGTGACTCTGCTGTAATCCTGTAGTCCTGCACAGTAAAGTCTCTCTCTCTCTTGGCTTCTGTGGGCCAGACGGGCTTAATTACTGACGTACAGTACAATACGGCTGTCAGACCAGGAGTGTGCTGGTCTACACTCCGTTTTCCTTTCCTTTGTGATTCGTGAGGTCAGGACGTGTACACAGGAAACCTCTATTAACTCATCCCTTTGTGTGGCCCAGGGCCTTATGGGAAACGGAGTTAACAGACAGGAACAAAAGCCCCCGGGCCCTTTGGGATAAGCGCTAACGGCTCCAGTATAGACTGGAGTATTGATTGATGCGCTGAGTGATTGATTAAGTTTCCCTGGCTGCTCCCTGTAATTGATCTTTAATACTGTGCCGCTGTGTGTTATCTGTGAGCGGGGTGAGCGGCTGTGTCGCTGGGCGGGGGGATGATGATGCGTTTCCTGTCCTCTGTCCCCCAGGTCTACTACTTCCGCCAGGGCCACGAGGCCTACGTGGAGATGGCCAGGAAAAACAAGATCTTCAGCATAAACCCCAAAAAGCAGCCCTGGCACAAAATGGAGCTGAGGGTAAGGAGGACCCTGCCCGTGCCCCGACCCGCATCTGCACCCCCACCCTCACCTGCACCCCCAGCACTCTGTTCATTAGCGTCCTGCCCCAAAAATGGCCCCTCTGCAGTTGTCATTTGTCCAGGTGTTATTAAAAGGCAGGATCTACATTCTGTTGTGCTGCAGCTTTTCCCTGCATACCGAATGAGTTTTCAGAATGAGTTTAATCTGGCTGTGTGTATTGTATATGTAAACATACAGGCCAACATGCACACTTACATCATTCTGCTAACATCTCTGAACGTGTTGGCTGAAATTCAAAACCCACCTTTGATTGTTATATATAAAGCTAGAGATCTATTCCATCAAGGCTAAAACCTTTTAAACTCACATTTTAGCCAGTGTGTGATGAGATGTGAGGAGAGCGGTGTAAGAGCTGGTGGGTGTGTGTAAACACGCCGTATCGGAGAACAGGGTAATTATCCGCCCTGTCCCGATCGGACAACGTCGCCGGTAACATGAGCTCCTGTTCAGAACAGCCGGAGATACGACCTGCTGGAGCAGGAGGCTCGTTAGGGAGCGAGACGCAGTGGAGGAGGAGGGGGAGGAGGGAGGTGGTGGTGGAGGTGGGGGAGGGAGGTGGTGGTGGAGGAGGAGGTGGAGGAGGAGGAAGAAGAGGGGGAGGAGGTGGAGAAGGAGAAGGGAGGTGGTGGTGGTGGAGCAGGAGGAGGAGGGAGGTGGTGGTAGTGGAGGAGGAGGAGGGAGGTGGTGGTGGAGGAGGAGAAGGAGGTGGAGGGAGGTGTTGATGGTAGAGGAGGAGGAGGAGGGAGGGGGGGAGGAGGAGAAGGGAGGTGGTGGTGGAATTGGAGGAGGAAGAGAAGGGAGGTGGAGGGAGGAGGAGGGAGGTGCGTTAGTCTGACGCAGCCCTGTCTGTCTGTCCGTGTGTCCGTGTGTCCGTGCAGGAGCAGGAGCTGATGAAGATCGTGGGGATTAAGTACGAGGTGGGCCTGCCCACGCTGTGCTGCCTGAAGCTGGCCTTCCTGGACCCGGACACTGGCAAGCTCACCGGCGGCTCCTTCTCCATGAAGTGAGTCACGCTCCGCCCCCGGCGCCTGATTGGCTGCTGCTCTCTAACGGACCTTCTGTCCGACTAAAACGCACGGGCCGCAGTGCAAACACGTTGGTCAGGTGTGCGGTAGGGGGACAGTTGTATCAAAGCATTGTGCCCAGGAGGAGGTCATCAGTCTGGGTTTATTTCCCCACCCCCCACCCCCCTGTGCGCACAGGTACCACGATATGCCCGACGTGATCGACTTCCTGGTTCTTCGGCAGCAGTTTGACGACGCGCGCGATCGGCAGTGGAGAATAGGTGAGTCGCAGTTCCGTCACTTCCAGGACTCCGCTGTCACCAGCCCCCCCCCTCCCCTCCCCTCCCCACCCCTCTCCTCCCCTCCCCTCCCGTCCCCTCCACCCCCCACCCCTCCCCTCCCATCCCCTCCACCCCACCCCTCCCCTCTCCTCCCCTCGCCACCTTCAGAAGAAAGCAGGAGAGACCGGAAGATTGGCATACAGGAAATCTTTTCAGAATTTAGAAATAAGAGGCGAAAGTTCAAATTAATGTTCAGTACCCCCCCACCCCCACTTGAACGCTTGCTGTACAAATTGCGTGTGTTACACACGTGACAGAGGACAGAAGCTCGTTCCGTTTTGTGACAGTAATCAAATTTCGTATTCATGTGAGCCCGTAAAAGGCAGAACAGCTCCTTGGCGCTGAGCTGCGTAACTCCATAGTTTCTGAGCGTGCTCCAGCGCGAGTTGTATTAAGTCAGCGTTATCTCTCCCAAGACTAAAACCACTTAATCTAGCGGAAAACGACGATATTATCACTTCATCATCCTTAACTCTCGGCGATGAAGGTCCTCTTCATGTTACAGCTAAGTGGGAGGTGCTAAGGAGTTGAGGGCTGCGTGCATCTCGGTAAAGCGTCTTCTCCTTGCCGAAACGCGTCGCTGAATTCCCACTGCCAGACTGGTGGTGCTCATGTGTTTACTGTTTGTGTTGGAAATGTGTTAATAAGCTCCAGACGGGTGATCCCAGTGCATAATTATCCGCCTGCATGCCTTATCCCCACCAATATTTCACCACTGTTTCACTTTCTTTTATAATAGCACATGTATGGTAGATACATTTGTGTGTCTATTTATTACCCTATTTATTACCCTTTTTTAAGGTGTGAGATCACAGATGTGTGAATAGAATGTTCTTAACTGAACATTCTTATGCTGATGTAACAACCTCTACTGGTGACTGAGAGAAATGGAGTTCTAGAACACCAACAAAAAAAACATTCCATGAAAACCAACTCTTCCAAGGGTTAAAGTGTCTGTGATTGTTTACTGGGATATTGGCTTAAACCCTCTTAGCTGAGCGGGCAGTCCGCACTTCCTGTGTAATTTGTTCACTTTACTCAGACAGGAGGTCAGAAGGGAGGGTTACGGATTGAGGTGGGATCACAGAACAGGAAGTGCCGTGGCAGGGATTCAACCCCCGGGCTATGCGGGGGGGGGTGGGGGGGGGGAGCCACTCGGCCTCCCCGCTTTCTTGAGCAAGCTTGGTCGTCTGTCGTTTGACCGCTAACCGACCGCGTTTCCCCCCGCAGGCGACCGTTTCCGGTCGGTCATCGACGACGCCTGGTGGTTCGGCACGATCGAAAGCCAGGAGCCCTTCCAGACCCAGTACCCGGACAGTCTGTTCCAGTGCTACAACGTCTGGTGCGTTTAAAAACAACAAAAACACCCGTTTCCCGCCTTTTTCCCTCTCTAACAATGGCCTTAACTGAACATTCCGCTGCTGATGTCACAGTCACTACTGGTAACCGAAAGCAGTGGAGTTCTAGAACACAAACATTTAAAAAAAGCTGTGCTCTTGAAAGAGTTAAATGTTGTCTAATTTCTGTGCTTGCAAAGTAAATATACCTGAGATTCTGTGTTTTGTGATAGTGTCTTTACTATAATTTATTGAAGTAATACAAAATAAGATGAAGCACATTTCAGACAGTCAAAGACTTTGAATGTTGTCAAGCCACAGTGTTGAATTTTTCTCTTTGACTTACACAACGCTTTTACACATTTTGACGGCCGCCAGATTTGGCGTGTTATGTAAGAGACCAAAAGGCCTGCTTGCTGTGGTAGTGCTCGCTCTGTGTGTGTGCCGTGGGGGGGTGGGGATGCGGGGGCGTGCGTGACACCAGCTATAGTGTTTCCCCCGGTTACGTCAAGTTGCGTCATGCTGCTCTCTCTCTCACTCTCTCACCCCCCACCCCCCCCCACCCCCCCCCCCAAGTTGGGATAACGGAGACACGGAAAAGATGAGCCCCTGGGACATGGAAGTTATTCCTGGTGACGGTGAGTCTCTCTCTCTCTCTCCTTCTCCATCGCTCTCCTTCACCCCCTCTCTCTGTCCCTTTCCCTCTCTCTCCCCCTCTCTCTGTCTCTCTCTCCCTCTCCCCCTCTTTCTCTCTCTCTCCCCCTCTGTCTCTCTCTCCCCCTCTGTCTCTCCCTCCCTCTCTCTACTTCTCCCTCCCTCTCTCTCTCTGTGGTAAATTGCCCACTCGCTGCCACGCTAGAATCAGGGGCCGTATTGGGAACAGGAAGTAAATTAGTACACATTGTGACATCACCGTAGAATGAGTGACACGTTCGAGTGTTTCTCCTAAGCCGGTTAGTTGCTTTATTTCTGGTAAGCGACGGCAAGCATGTGGGGGGGGGGTCACCATGGCAACGGAATGCAGGAAATTAATCGTTCAGGACATCACCTTCCATTTACCGCACATGTACACATTCACGTATTTATATATTTATGTATTATTTTTACTGTACAGTTTATTTATGTATCTTTTTACGTAGAATTGTTCACCTAGAGAAGTGGAGCAGGTGTGAATTTTTGCTTGGCATGTTGTGCGTTTTGAACTTCGGAGTCTTCAGAGGTGGACTGGAGCTGAGTCAGGCTATCTAATGTGTGCTCAAACAGCGGGTTGTAAAACCGAGGCACTGCGCTGGCTGACTCTGTACTCTACCCTTTCCGTGTTGACTGGACCCTGTCCCGCTCGTGTGTGCCGCTTAACGCCACTGCCTCTTTCATAGTGTCTGCAGCAGAACCTCTGATTTGCACGTTTGCTGAACTCTACCTCTGGTTTCTTGGTTTGGATTTTTGGATGTTATCTTGGTCTTTCGTTCGCTTTTGGCTGTTACGACTGTCAGGAAAAGTTGTGTGGTTATGATGTCACCGGGAAGAAGACGACCCGGTGACATCATGCTTTGCTAAATTAATTCATAGAAGTCTCGTACGCTCTAGGCGTGAGTTTTCATCTGTAAAATCGTTCTGGTGTCTGTGATCTGTGCTTGTGCTTGTATTTTAGTTTTTCTTTCATTTTTTCAGGCAACAATACAGTTGTGACTAAAAATAGATTTTTCCGAGAAGGCCTCCCCACCAAGAACTCGTAGTTCTGGATAAGTTGTGCTCTCACTTTCGGCTCCAAATTTACAGAAATGCCTTAATGTAAAGGGTGCGCTTTAGGTCATTAACATGCGGATGCATCATATCATTAAACTTCTGTAGTTGACTGCTATTGGCTGAGAAATACTACCTGTAATGTGCTCTCAATGGCAACAATATGAACTGGGGAAATATAAAAAATAAAAACAAAAACAGTTGTGTCCATTTCAAAGAAGCTGAAAGCTGCTGATTGGGTAAAGTGAAAGGAAGAACGCATAGATACATACGAGGACTCATTCGGCCAATGAGGAGCTGGCGTCTGACTTCTCCAGCGCTGCCCAAACCGTTTCTAACGGCATCGGTAATGAATAAACGCACCCACGAACTTGTGGGACGGGGGGCTCAGACGCCCCTCTGATTGTACAGGAGTGGATGCTTGTTTTCCTTTCATTTTGCCACTCGTGCAGAAACTCTCACTCCCTTCCAAAAGTCGTCGAGTTTCACTGGACCGTGATGTGCACAAGCTATCGGGGGTGCACTTTGGCCCGGTCCTGTTAGTACTGCCACCTAGTGGTAAGAGGGGGAAGTTTCTCTGAGCGTCTGAAAAGGATCTGTTAATCCTGAATATGACCTGGAAATCTGATGCAGGAGAAGGGCCTTCATTAGATGTAGTTTTAATTTCTGCCCGTCTGTATAGAGAACCAGGCCACCTTTCAGAGTTCTTGTGTTTTTTTTTTCCTTCAACGTGCAGTAAATTTCTTGATTGCGGGAAAAAGGTATGAATAAAAAGCACGGCTAAAATGAAGTTGGCTTTTTGCCAAACCCAAGAAGAGAGAACTAAATTACCCCTGCATTAACTCAAATTGTGTTCCTCAGGTATTCCAGAATTTGTTTGTAAACATCCCAAAACATAAATTTTTTCGGAGCTGAAGCGTGTGAAGTACCGGTGTACATGTTTGTGATCCGCGGAATTCAAGCGAACGTATTCGAGGGCTTGTGGTGCTGAAGTAGGCGTGCTTTGATGATGAATATTTCAGACACTGTTCGCGAGGAGCTCACAGGGGGGCACCGGTGACACGCACAAGGAGAACGCTGGAAGGATTAGCGGCACGGAATCCCTGTTTCTATGACAACCTGGAATATTTTTGAACCCGGGGAATTATTTAGGAAACGGTCTCATCAGAGCTGAATAAGCACATATACCGAAGTGCCGTGCCGGTGTCGTGTACTGTACCGGTCTGTCTGAAATGTGGAAGAGTGCAGCCAAATTAGAGATCTCTGCCTCTAGTCCCGTCCCTGTTTTCACCTTTGCTGTGAACACAGAGCAGGAGAACTCTACTATGGCCTTTAACTGGGCTCTACGCTCACAGTTTTATCCAAGGAGCTCACACTTGGTCCTAAGCTGAAAAATATAGGGGAACACTAATGCATCCCAGTTTGTAGTTGTGCTCCTAAAATTATTTTTACAGGGAGAAAATTCTTCTTAAAATAGGACGGAGTGTGGCACAGTGGGTAAGGAACTGGGCTTGTAACCGAAAGGTCGCAGGTTCGATTCCTGGGTAGGGCACTGCCGTTGTACCCTTGAGCAAGGTACTTAACCGAAATTGCTTCAGTATATATCCAGCTGTATAAAAAAATGGATACAATGTAAAATGCTACGTAAAAGTTGTGTAAGTCGCTCTGGATAAGAGCGTCTGCTAAATGCCTGTAATGTAATGTAATGGGATAAACGCAGAGCCCCTGCTTTTAGTGCGGTTTGTTGTCTGGCAAGTGAAATGGTTTGTGGGATTGCCCTGAGAATCGCGTGAACGTCTGTCCATGCTGCTTTGCCGTGTTTTTAGGAAAGAAAATGAAGAGGCCAGAGATGTAATGGGTTTGAGGAGCGGCTCAGTAAAGGGGCTGTGGTGTGTTAAAATCCAGAGATGTGTGGGGTCGCGTCCCCGTGTTTGTTGTAGCGAAATGTTCTCTAGCTAATTGCTCCTAACGGACCGTTTAGAGTGAACACAGGGAGTGTTTCCTGGAAAAGCGGTGTATTTCTTTTCTTTATATGCTATATTTTGTTCATTTTTAAATCAGAACCCCCTCCACCGCACCCCCTCTCCCCCAACCCAGTCCCTCCAGTCATGGTGCAGTGTACACAATGTGTGCATTATCAGAACGTCTATAGGGTAGTATTCAGGGGAAGGGGGGGAAATGCAGAGTCAGCATTTTCTTGCTTTTTGCATGTAAATGGGCTGTAATGTAATATTAGCTCAGCCAGTGTTAGGGGAAGTGGGGGGGGGGGGGGCAGTGGGGGGGCGAGGGGGGGTTCGCGGGACGGCGTGTGACTGAGGAATGGATCCTCTCATCGCTCCCGGAAACTTCCGCCCAGCCGTACGGCAGGTGTAATAAAGCAGTGATTACGGGGTCCGATTAGGGGGTGTTCCCACTTTCCGGAACAGCGCGTGGTGGGGGGGGGGGGGGTCTCATCGGTCCGTCTAGGCACCGCTATGGGGAACGCGCGGATAATGTTGCTAACATTTCAGGGAGATGCTGTCCTTTCTCTATCCCTCTTTCTCGCTCTCCTAATCATCACCCCCTCTCTTCTCCCTCTATTCCCTCTCCTCTCTTTTCTCTCTTCCTTCTTTTTCCCACTCTCATCACCCTCCTCTTCCAGTCTTTCGTCCCTCATCCCTCTCTCTTCCGCCTCATCTCCCTTTCCTCTCTCTCTATCTTCCTCTGTCATCGGTCTGTCACCCCTCCCCCCTGTCTCAATTAAATTCAGTTGAGTTCAATATGCCTTATTGGCATGAAATACATACAGCAAATTGCCAAAGCTTCATATACAAAAGAAAACAATTTCATATAGAAGGCGGAAAAATGCATTTATTTACTGTAATCATGATCCTCGCGAGTTGAACAGGTAAATGCATTGTACCGCGTATCTGAGCGGGGGTTATTCCGTTGTTTGGAGGTTTCTCTCCGTCCCTCTCTCTCTCTCACACACATGCGAGATGCATACAGAGCGTGTCCCCGCTTTGCCGGAACCTTCCAGGATGCACACTACACACTCCAGTCCTCCCGTCCCCGCAGACACAGATCAATACCTCATATGATAAGAGCTGTGGTGGGTCAGTCTGTTGGGAGATTGGGGGGGGGGTGGTAGGGGATGTCTGGATTTAGAGCACAGTTTGGATAACGGCAAAAAAAGAAGAACCAAATTCTCCTGTGTTTCATTGGAGTGGTTGAACGGCTAAAGCTATTTCTTCTCTTTCAGAGATATAGCGATAGTTAAGACTTTAACCGCCGTGAGGTATTTAAGAATGCCGCTCGTTTAAAAACGTGGTCTCCGTCCCGTTCTTTGTGTGTTTCTGATCTATTGTGGTGATTGTTTTTTTACTTTCCCAAAACCTCTTGTGGTTACCGTTACTTTAATCCCTTCCATCTTTAGAACATCGTCATGGTGACCAAAACAAGCTTTTGTGTGACACTGAAGTAGACGGCTCTCCTGTTTGCGGGGTTATAGCACTGCGTGGATCCATGAAAACAAGCATGATGTACACTTGCTGTTTTTAGTAAAGCACATTTTTAACAATTTAAACAATATTATGCCTTTAAAGGTTAGTAATTTTTGAGCAGTTAAATAATTGTGTGTAATGGAGGTAATTGCATGGTTTGTGCAGAGGTAATGATTTTTAGCTAATGCCCCATCGTAAAGAAAAATGTTGCAGAAAGGTAATGGGAGAAAAAAATGCAACGTGTGTCTAATTCCAGTACTGCTAATGTCCTCATCCTGCGCACACAGTCACAGTCATAACCATAAGTCTTACAACAACCGAAGTTTTACACAAAATGTGGATACAAAAAAAATCCAAAAACACCAAATTAAAAACAAATCCGTGATGAATTAATGAAATTATTTTTAAAATAAAAAAATTTAAAAACAGTTCAGTGGTAAAGCCAAACTGGATCTAAGGGTGGGGGGGGGCGGTGATAAATCCTGAACAGAATGATACAGTGGGTAATGAAATGAGGCCTCATTACATAACATTACATTACATTACATTACATTACATTTAGCCGCTAAGCCATTTAGCCGACGCTCTTATCCGGTGCGACTTCCACTGCGCGGGTTCTTTACATACAGTCCATTTACACCACTGGATATTTACTGAAGCTGTTCAGTTTAATGGCCTTCTCCTGTGGTACAATGGCTGTACCCCCTCCTGGGAATAAAACCCCATAACCTCTGAGATACATGCCCTGCTCCCTAACCATAATGCTACACTGCCGGCCCCACAGAATAGCTCTTCTGTTCCGGATATTCTGTTAGTGTAATAACGCTCCGTCATTTGGCTATTATAACGCTGTTTGGCAAGCCCAGATATTAAAAGCACAGTCAGCTGCCTGTATTAACGTCACCCACAGTGTTAGCCATTTATACCGGTGAAAACTAATGAAAGAAATCATTTGCTAGTTTGCACAATAATATTGTAGACAATTGCTAGTTTGTTTAAAAATAATTCAGTAATAACAATGCTAGATACGTTAAATGACCGTTAAAACATTTAGGGAGAACGATTACATTTTTTACGAAATTGTTGTCATTAACAATTGTGTTCATCTTTTACGGTTATAATGAACTGCAGAAGATGAACGGCCCTGGTATGTTTTTAGGCTGTATTTGTAATGGCTCTCGAGTTGTGCTGTACATCACGATCGTTTTCAGAATCGTTTTCAGGGAAGCCTTGTCCGCATTTCATCGCGGCGACTTTATTCTGTGGCTCACATGAAAGCGCTCGAGATTGAAAGATAGCGCTCCTTTAAATGACGGCGCTGCTGTTGACCAGTAAAATAACTTACTACGTTATGTTATGTCATATTATATTATGTTGTGTTATGTGACTGCTCACCAGCAGGGCGCAGTGAGCACTGTGGCAATCTGCTGTGTGTCTGGAACGTCAGCTGTCCAATAGCGATGCTTCAGAGATGCACAGTACAAATGAAGACGTCTGAATGAATGAATTTGTCACCCAGTTATTAATATCACACTCACATTTTTAGCTGTGATAATGAAACTTTTCATTTTCTTTTTTTCGTGCTCCATGGGATGGGAACAAGTTTTGCGGCTCTGGCGCACTGGGGGGTGTCTCTACGTTGAGGGTATAAGTTCACACATGAATTTTTTTTGTTTCCTGGTGGAATGTCTCTGCGTTTTTAACGATGGGGTGGAATAAGAACGCTTCAGCCAATTATTCCGAGTGCCCCCCTTTCTTCCATGAGGCCTCCTGTGTGTGTCTGTCCAGGGGACTTGAGCTTATTGGTTTCTGAGTCGCGTGTTGGGGGACTTAGTGGGGGGACTTAGCATCTCAGGGGATGGGTGGGGGTGGTGGGGGGCAGATGGTGAGTTTGTGAGATGAGGAAGTGTGTGTGTGCAGAGGGGCGGGGAGGGGGGGGTGGTCAGATATGGGAGTGTAGGGTGTAATGCCCCACCCCCTGCCCCTGTTCCCATCCCTGTCATCACCCCTGCTCTCCACATCCATCCCCTGCCCAATCCTGGTCCCTGTCCCTGCCCCTTTTACATGTCCCACCACTTACTCTATCCCCGCCCCTTTACCCTGTCTCCGCCCCTTATCCTGTCCTTCTTTCTGTCTCCGCCTCTGTCCCTGTCCACTCCCATTTCCTTCTCCCTGCCCATTTCTGTCTCTGCCCCTCTGTTCTGTCTCCACCCCTTTACCCTGTCCCCGCCCCCTGTTTCTATGCCTGCTGTTGCTATTGGTGATGCTCTGTACTGTTGCTACACAGTGTAGCTGACCTCTTTAACCCAGGGACATGAGTCCCTCAGAAGCCCTGTCCAGGTTTTTGGGACCCCCCTGTGGCTCTGTACTAAATCGGGGCGTTTCCCTAACCCGTCCAGGCCGCGCTGACCCGCTGTCTGTCCCGCCCCCAGCGCTGTTCCCGGACGAGCTGGGGCTCAGCGTGCCCCTGTCCGAGGAGGAGCACCGGCAGCTCCTCTACGTGCCCCTGGAGGGGGAGTGGGGCTCCCGAAACCGCAACGCCGAGTGTGAGCGCATCATCGCCGGGATCGACCAGCTGATCACGCTCGGTGCGTAACCGTCGCCGGGTAACCCTCGCCGGGCGAACTCAGCCGCTCCTTCCTTCCGTGGTTCCATTTAAATTACCTTCATTATCTTTTCATTTGTTGTTTTTCTTGTTGTTGTTCCCCTCTTCCCCCCTCCTCCCCCCCCACCTCAGATATCGCGGCCCCGTTCGCCGTGCCTGTGGACCTCCAGGCGTACCCGACGTACTGCACTGTAGTGGCCTATCTCACCGACCTCAGCACCATCAGAGAGAGGCTGAAGAACCGCTTTTACAGGTGAGGTCGGCCTCCACTCCGAGCCGCACCTTTGCTTTTCACAGCGACTTCTGAAATGCACCGTATGAAAATTGAGTGCTTGATTGATTGCTGGGTCAATATGTTGTAGTGTCGAGTTTGGTTGTATCGTGTGCGTTCAGCATGGTCTGGAGGTGATTGTTTTCTTTTGGAATGTCTGTGTTCCGTGTGTTCTGGAGGTGATTGTAGTCTTTTGGAATGTCTGTGTTCCGCGTGTTCTGGAGGTGATTGTAGGCTTTTGGAATGTCTGTGTTCCGTGTGTTCTGGAGGTGATTGTAGTCTTTTGGAATGTCTGTGTTCCGTGTGTTCTGGAGGTGATTGTAGTCTTTTGGAATGTTTGTTTCAGTGTGTTCTGGAGGTGATTGTAGTCTTTTGGAATGTTTGTATTGAGTGTTTGTATGGAGGTGATTGGTGATTAATTTTTTTCTGTTGCCATGGCAGGCGGATGTCATCGTTGATGTGGGAGGTCCGCTACATAGAACACAACGCACAAACCTTCAACGAACCCGGAACACCCATCGTCAAAACAGCCAAATTTGTGTCAGATCTAATGCTGCAGTTTATCAAGTAAGCATCTTTTAAATTTCTTTGATTGGATAGATTTTTTTCCCCTCAAACTTGGTTTTTAGTTGTGGTTTATGAAATCATTTTTACCTGTTGAATACCTAAATATGTTTAATCTTACTGGCACTACCCCAATCAAAGCGCAATATTCTGGAATGTTGTGATTATTGTGATATAAAGTTGATTTTCGCGATCTCGTGGTCTTATACACGTGTTTCCTGTTTCTTTTTTTTCTCTAAACAAGGGACCAAAGTTGCACCGATATAATTCCTCTGTACAACAGCATGAAGAAGGCGGCTTTCTCTGATACAGAGGAGGTACGGTGTTTACCTGTGTTTACCTGTGTTTTCACAGTGCTCTGGCAGTCTGCCTGTGCTTTTACTGTATTTCAGTTCTTTGGTTAGTCATGGAGTTCCTGCTCTCTGTGTCCTACTTCCAGGGTGGAAATTAACTTGATGTAGAATTAGTTCTTTTTATGTTTTGATGTAGACCTCATCTAACTAGGAATACCTCATTGAGAATAAAATCTCTTTGCCTGGAAATGATTGTGGCTCGATTGTCAGCAGGTTCAGACCTGCAGGTTCAGACTCTGTCTCTCTGTTTACAATCGCAGTGTAAACAGAGAAATCGCAAGGCTAACCTGCAGCTGGGGTTGATGACACAGTGTTGTGGTCTTACGCTGTTGCAGGAGGAAGAGGAAGATGAGGCACCGGGAACCTCCACACGGAAGAAGAAGGTTGGGATTTCCCTCTCGTTCCCCCTCTAGTTTCTCTCCGTTCAGCTCTTAAATACGCCATTTTAAAGCCCCAGTGTTTTGTGATGAAGCGATTTATTTATTTAAGTGGCTTTATTACCCATATAATCCCTTTATGATGTTTGAAGATAACAGGGAACCAGCATGCGTGTATGCGTGTGTGTGTGTGTGTGTGTGTATGTATGTATGTGTGTGTGTGTGTGTGTGTGTGTATGTGTGTGTGTGTGTGTGTGTATGTATGTATGTGTGTGTGTGTGTGTGTATGTGTGTATATGCTCCAGAGCTGACCCCCCTCCTCCTCCCCCCCCCTCCCCAGGAGCAGAAGCCCATGCTGCGGAAGCTGAGGAATAAGACGCAGGCGTTCAGTGTGCGTGTGTGTGTGTGTGTGTGTGTGTGTACATGCTCCAGAGCTGACCCCCCCTCCCCTCCCCCCCCCCCCCCCCCAGGAGCAGAAGCCCATGCTGCGGAAGCTGAGGAATAAGACGCAGGCGTTCAGTGTGTGTGTGTGTGTTTGTGTGTGTATATGCTCCAGAGCTGACCCCCCTCCTCCTCCCCCTCCTCCCCAGGAGCAGAAGCCCATGCTGCGGAAGCTGAGGAATAAGACGCAGGCGTTCAGTGTGAAGGCCTGGAGGACGCGCTGTAAGGAGCTGCTGGACCTCATCTTCCAGTGCGAGGACTCCGAGCCCTTCCGCCAGCCCGTGGACCTGCGGGAGTACCCGGTACCAGGCCCGCCCCCCCAAAAAACCCTAAATACACACACCCCAACCAGGCCCGCCCCGAAAACCCTAAACACGCACACCCTAACCAGGCCCGCCCCCCTAAAATTCTAAATACACACACCCCAACCAGGCCCGCCCCCCTAAAACCCTAAATACACACACCCCAACCAGGCCCCCCCCCCCGAAAATCCTAAATACACACACCCTAACCAGGCCCGCCCCCCTAAAACCCTAAACACGCACACCCCAAAAACCCTAACCGCACCCACCCCAAAAACCCTAAACACGCACACCCCAAAAACCCTAAACACACACACCCTAACCACACCCGCCCTAACCACATCCACCCACCCAGACCCCACCCTAACCACACCCCCCTACCCTAACCTCTAACCCTACCCACCCTAACCATACACACTCAAACCACACCCACCCAACCTCTAACCACACCCCCCAACCTATAACCACACCCACCTAAACTCCACCATGTCCCCTACTCACACCACTCTTACATACCCTAACCGCACGCACCCAAAAAGACACCCTATCCTCTAACTAATACCACACACACACACACACCCCTTAACCCTTTAACATTGATTTGAGAAGCAGGTCATGGTTCAAATAAAAGCAAAGTCAGACCTAATGAATTATCAGCTGTCAGAAGCAACCACAGAACCAGGCTATACCTTCATTTACCCTCTCCACTGGTCTTCTAATGAAACTAATGGGCCAAGCGGTTCGTAATGACCTCTGTTAGAACTGATAGGGTGATACTGTGGCTAAAAGCATAGGTTAAAGAATAGTTTTTTCTTTTTTGTTGAAAAATCTTACTCCTCACTCTGGGGATTGTTTATGCTCGTGATGTGAAACTGAGAGCGTTGTGAAGGTGAAATTGTTTTTGCGTTCCAATCGTTTATTGAGGTCGTTAGAACCGTTTGCGTGCTGTTTGTGCTCCGATTCGCTCACCTGTTTAGTCACGGCAACAATGAATTCTGTTAAGGCTTTTTTAACTGTCATTTTTTAAATGTGTTGAAAAATGCAGAGCGATGAATTGTAATGACTAATTGTACTGTGGATACCCTCATAGAGGCCTCACTCGTTCAAAAAAATGTTTTTAGAAGTTACATCATTTTGTGAAGAGTTTTTGTTGAGGTTCAATAGCTTAGGATTGAAACCCAGAACCCCCTGGTGTACCCCCCAGTTCTCTTGTTTCCATGGAAACACTGACCCCGCAGGAGTATGTTAAGAGTTTAAGTGTGTGTTAAGAGTGTGCTAATACTCTGCTGCGTTGGGGTCTTTTGTCGCACATCACGTTGTGTAACGGGCTGTCGTTCACTCAGGACTACCGAGACATCATCGACACCCCGATGGATTTCGGGACGGTCCTGAAGACGCTGCTGGCGGGGAACTACGAGTCGCCCATCGAGCTGTGCAAGGACGTCCGGCTCATATTCAGCAACTCCAAGGCCTACACCCCGAGCAAGAAGTCCCGGGTACGAGAGTCGGGTCGTGCTGCCGTACTCCTCACTGTACCGACAAACGCGCGACTCATTTATACTAAGACTCTCATTTCTAAGCCAGTGTTCTAGAACTCAGTTGCTTTGGTTACCAGCAGTGATTGTGACATCAGCATTAGAATGTGTATATAACAACATTCTAATCACATATTTGTGATCTCACACCTTAAAGGGTTAAAGGTGCTGTTTGCAGGCTGAGTAGCATTGCGAGTATTTGCTTTTGACCTTTGACCCCCCCCCCCCAATCTCGCTGCAGATCTACAGCATGAGCCTGCGGCTGTCTGCCCTGTTCGAGGAGCACGTCACCGCCATCCTGTCGGACTACAAGTCGGCGCACCGCTTCCAGGCGACCAACAAGCTCCCCTGCCTGCGGAACAAACGAGCGCGTAGCCCATCCCCTGCTAGCAGCACCGCGTCCAGGTGAGGCCTGCCCAGGGGGTTGTGGGTAACGTAGTTGTAATGTTCAGAATCCTCCTCCTTATTCTTATTCTTCTTCTGCCTCATTATTGTTGCAGTTTAATAGTAAATTTAGTAGATGTAGTTTATATTAGATTTAGTAGATGGTGTTTGTGGTAGATGTCGATTATAGTAAATTTAGGGGACGTAGATTTATGGTTCATATAGTTAGTAGTAGCTGTAGTTCATAGTATAGTTAGGAGAAGTAGTTGAAATTTATAGCGGATTTAGGAAATTTAGTTTATAGTATATGTAGTTTATAGCAGTTGTTGTTTATACTAGATTAAGGATATGTAGTACATTGTAGATGCCAGATGTCGAAACATAATAACATTAAAATACAAAGGAAATGTAGAACCAGGGGTGTGTGTTAATTGGTCAGTTATTACTCAGATGTCCTCTTCTGAGCGCGCTCTGTCCTCCCCTCAGCCCCGAGCGGAAACGAAGGGTCACGAGGGCCCCCCCGAAGCCCGAACCGGCGGCCTCGTCCCTCTCGACGGGCCCCTCGCGGCCCCAGGCCCTGCGGCAGAACCTGCCGCTGGTGAACGGGAGGGCGGAGTCGCAGGCGCCCGTCCGAACCCGTAGCTCTGCCCGGTTCGGCAACCACTGCCCCGCCGAGCCGCCCGCCGCCGCCTCCGCCGCGCCCCCCGTCCCCGCCCACAGCAAGACAGGTAACCCCGCCCACCTGCCGGAGAGGAGAGGGCGTGTCAGAGGAGCCGTACGGCTGGAACACAGCGCTTGCCCGGGTCAATACAGACCGTGTTTTTTTTTTTAAACTTTCGTTTACTTTCCGTTCTCTAAGACGTTCTGTCTTTCGTTCTCATAAGTGAGGTTAGTGAGTGTGTGAGCTCACTATCACTAACGAACTTTACATCCCAAGAACATCACAGCCCCAGAACTTTACATCCATTATGTATATGTGTGTGTGTGTGTGTGTGTGAGAGAGAGAGAGAGAGAGAGAGAGAGAGAGAGAGAGAGAGAGAGAGAGAGAGAGAGAGGCGCATCTGACAGAGGTGAAAGTTAGGGTCTTTCTGTCTTTCGTTCCCGTAGCGACAGAAACGCCCAAATACCTCAGAGCCCATAACTCGATATCGTCGCCGAGCGTCTCCAACGACGCGGACGGCGCCAGGGGCTCCTCGACCGCCGACATCGCCAGGGCGACGCGGCGGAAACTGAGAACGCCGGTCCGGCACCAGCCAGGTGAGGCGGGCGTCACCTGGCGCTCTGCGTGCCATGGAAACAGGCTCATTATGGGATGGCTTTTCATTCTTTTGTTTCTCTTCTCTCGTAGCGACGGCTCAGAGCAGCATGCAGCTCAACGGCCACAGCAGTCACGTGACCCTGGGCGTGGGCCGGAGGGGGCGGAGACCGAAGGTGGAGCCGTCGGTGACCGTGGAGCGCCCCGCCCACCGGACGGCCGCGCTGGCCCCGCCCAAAGCCCCGCCCCCGCCTCCGGAGCCCCCCGCCAAGCCGCCGGGCAAGAAGAGGGGCCGCAAGAGCAAGAAGGAGCTGGAGGCGCTCAGGGGGAGGCCACGCTGGAACGCGCGGGCCGAGGAGGAGCGGGAGGAGGCCGAGGAGGAGGAGGAGGAGGAGGAGGAGGAGGAGAGAGAACAGTCCACCAGTGACGAGGCCGGGACCTCCTCCGGCCTGGAGGCGGGGCCGTCCGACCAGGGGGCGGGGCCAGGCTCGGGCACGGGCCGGCCGGGCCGACCGCGCCGCGGCAGGAAGCCCAAGATCCTGAAGGAGGCGGAGGAGGCTCCGCCCATCCCCGCGCCTAGCCCCGCCCACAGCCCCGCCCCCGCCAGCCCCAAGGTCCTGAGGAGGAGCACCAGGCGGCAGAACGAGGAGCACCCGCCTCCCCCGGTCGCCTCCTTCTCCGCCGAGAGGGAGGCGCACCAGCAGCGCCCCCCGCCGGAGGAGGCCCGGCCGGCGGACCGGGACGAGGAGGACGGCGGCGTCTCCAAATGCCTGATGAAGACCCGAAACCAGGGCCGCAGGACGGCCTTCTACAACGAGGACGACTCGGAGGAGGAGCAGAGGCAGCTGCTCTTCGAGGACGCCTCCATCACCTTCGGGACGTCCAGCAAGGGACGCGTGCGCAAACTGACGGAGAAGGCCAAGGCCAACCTGATTGGCTGGTGAGAAACACGGACGGACGGACGGACGGACGGACGGACGGAAGGACGGACACGCGGAAGCGCTCATCCCACTTTACGGATCCGCCAGGTGAAGCTTCTCCCGCCATCGTCCTCAGAGGACACCGCGGATCTTTGCTGCTAACTTTGTACATTCAGTGGTGAACCTGCCTGCTTCGGGACCAACCAAAACACGGGGAGAGAGGGGGAGTGGCGGCCCCTCTTTTTTTTACGCCCCACACTTTTCCTAACGTACGTAACATTTAGGAAACGTTTAACGTAACGTTTCCTAACGTCTCTTGCACCGGTGATTATAATGAACTTGACTCAGCCTTTTCAACGCAATATTGAAGTTGGTGTAGAAATTCTGTGGGTCTTACTGCTCTCACTCCGGCTGAACGTGGGGGGAGATGGGAAGGTTTGGTCCTCCGTCACTCCAGCGTCTGTGGCAAAATGATTTCAAATGTGAAATAAAGTCTTCGGAAAACGAAAGAAAGAGAGAATAAAACAGTTATGGGGGCGGGCTTTTGAATGAAGTATTTTATCCAGGAAAGTCTCTCGGAAACGTCATGCTCCGCAGCCAAGGGAACGGGAGACCTGGTTCACGGATCGATTCACTAACGAAGAAATGGTTGTTCCTCTCCTGTGTCCATCTGCAAAGAAAAAAAATGTGTCTTATCCTTTCCAGACCACTAGAGGGCAGTGTCTGAAATGGCTTTACTTTACTGGGGTTTAATGGGAACTACCTCTTCTGACCCCGCTCTTGTTTCCTATTTTTGGACCCGAGTTGGACTGGAAAGTGCATCTTTGTGCCGATCGAGCTTTTTGTACTACCCACGTTTTGTACAGTTTCTACTTGACAACAGGATCTAGTGCTTCAAAAAACCTGAAGATGTTGCAATGACACCCCCCCCCCTCCACCCGCCCCTCCACCACTCCATTCACCCTGAGTGAGGGGGACTTAACAATGCCGAATGGTGAGATTCACTTCTGTGCAGAGGACTGGTAACTTGACGGGAATGTGTTTTTAATTCTTTATTTCTGTTTTAATTTTTTTTAATTTTTTTTTATTTTCAGTTGGTAGCCCATGGTAACAACCCAGTCAAGGCCTGGTCACATGACTTCATTGTGTACATATGCATGCAGCCCCATTTACTCTCCCTCTTGCTCTGTATTTACAGTCAGTCAACACAAATACATACGTTTTATAACAAAAAAGAAATTCTAAAAAATATTAAACCATCACTATATGTACAAGTTTTGTGAGGCTGAAGATAATTTGAGCGTGCACTGGCGGCTAGTCATATTGCCGAAGTACTTGTCTTATATTTTAGTTTTATCCATAACGGTAGAATTCTTCAGCCTCCATTAAAAAGTAGAATCATTTATTTCAGTCTCGCTTAGTCTGGGAGAAAATACAAAAAAAAAAAGTTTTACTGTGTCCTTAAAATTAGCAATAAATCGTGCCTTGGTATATTTTAACATGGTGATTAGGGTCATTGCGTTAATGACTCGTTTAATTTTAGTTTGGAGGATCTGTGATGGGACGGACATGCGCTTCTCTCTCATTGGCTGAGGCTGCTGAGCCATGCCCTTCTGTTCCGTCTGCATTATTGAGTTATTATCAGACTTGGGCTTTAATTATTATAGAGGCATCAGTCATTACAAAAGTCATCCACAGCCAGAGCGAATACTTATTAGCTGAAGGTTAAATGTGATTTATGTCCAGCAGGACATAGAACAGGCAACACAAAAATCACAATAACTCTTTTTTTTACGCTCGTTACTTCACCACAGGTGAATCATAGCTTTAGTACGCATAAACGCATAAAACACTGTACGTACACAATATGAGAGTGTATCTGGGCACCGAGATCTGCTCTAATTCACTGCCTTGTGCTGGAGGGTTTTTCTTTGAGATAACGAGGGAGAGAAACTGACCTTTTTTTAAAAAACGTTTTTGGCTCGTTTTAAAAACGTGCCCCGCGGTCTTGTTTTGGCTCAGACGTTTTGCTGTTTCCAGAGCCGTGTACGTTTCACTTCATCCTCATCCCTGTCATTGAAACGGCTCTCAAGGTCATGGCGGATTTCGGTGCGAGTCTTTTGTGGGGGGGGGGGGGGGGGGGGGGGGGGGGGGGAGTTGAGTTGGTGTTTCTTATTATCGAAAACCGCTTCCAGATGCGGTCATGGTTATCAGTCACTTGAATGTTGAGTCTCCTGGTCAGTTTGAATGGATGCCCTTGAAGCTCTGTACCTTTTTTTTTTTTTTTTTTTGGGGACCTTGATTTACCGAAAATGCTTTTGAATAATTGTTTATATTTTTGTGTCGCAAGCATTTCTCACAAAAACTAGTCTCACCGGCACTTTTCTGGGAAACTGAGATGACTCAGGAAGAGTCACTATTTTTGTGAGTCACTTCTGGGTGAAACCATCCTCCTGTTCCCAAAGAGGAAAGTGAAAGAAGTCTTTTGCGTTTGTAATCCAGCACCTTCTGTGTTCTTCTCAGAGTAAACTGTGCTTTTTCTTCAATAAAAAGGGGGAGGAAGGACAGATCTTAGTGCAGAGTTCTCACCACTGCATGGTCTGCAGTACACACTAATACACAATGAGAAATGACCATCCCGGGACCTTTAAGATACTGCAGTTCCTTCTTGAGTTTAAGATTCGCGAGAAGCCGTTTGTGTCTCTGTGTTTGATTATTATTTTCAAAATGATCAGAGCTATCATCAAATTTTGACAGATTAGACAATAGTGCTGCCTTGTGTACTGTGTAGAATCAGTGTACCGTATGATCATAAACATGCTGATTGGGGGACTTGTTTGATAAATATCACACTATTTAAAAAGGATAATATATCGTAGGTGTTTGAAAAAATCTCCAAAAAGACATTTTCAGGAAATGAAAAAAAACTGTTTTGAATAAACTTTATTGGTGCCAGAGCCGTGCAACATTGACAGTCCACAAAGGGTGATGTAAGCCTTCATCTTATGTAACAAACCGAAAAACAGAGAGTAAGTTATTTTTTTGTATGATGCCAGCCATATTCAGAATTCATAAAGGAAGGATAAAATGCTGGCCACCGGGCGGCCTTGTTGCCATGGTTTCGTGGATCCGGCATTCTGTGGCCTTGCGGTGGCAGTTGCTCGTTGCTTTGAGATGAACGCTGTCCCTCCATTCAACATTCAGATGTGGCGGGAAGTTTGCGTGGGTCTCCAAAAAAAAAAAAACCGTTCCGCAGAATTCCTTGGCTTTTGAAAACCTCCCTGTGGTTTAGCCCTGAGGAGGAAATCAAAGCGTTCGGTCTGTCAGCACCCCAAAGTCTCCCTCCTCTCCCTTCCTCCCTCTGGATTAGGAAGAGGAACCCGCGGAGGAACCCGCGGAGGTGACCCAGCTCTGCAGACATACCCGACGGCCGCTTCATTTTTATTATTATTTTTTTTTGGCGTGCGTTATTGTCATGCCCCCCCCCCACCACCCTGGCGGGCTTGGCGCTTAAAAGGACAGGTTCCTTTTCTCCCCCTGTCCCGCTGTCCCGCTGTCCCCCTGGCCCTCCCTAAAGCGCCGATGTCGTGCTGGTCACGACGACGGGGAGATAAATTGAAATGACATCATCATCCCGATATCCAAGCACGGGCGCAACAAGCGCCTCGCCCAGAGCGTTCACGGATGAAAAAACTGGGGGGATTATCCCCCCCCCACCCCCCCTCTCAGACCAGGCGACTCCCTCCCCCCCCCCCCATTGTTTGCTGGGCCTGAAAAGCAGAGTCCCGAGACGTTTGCCCATAAAGAGGCCCGCTTCTTTGTGCTCGGGGGAATTTAAATTCATATCAGGGAACTCAGAAATCCACAAGGCCGCAGATCGGATCTGTTTGAGCGCACTTTCCCCCCCGTCTCTCTCTCTCCCTCCCAAACCGCTTCTCTCTGAATCTCTAGCTGTCCCGTCGCTGCGTTAAGAGGTCCTACGACAAAACACAATTTAACCAAACCCACAATTGAAAAGACAAAAAAGGAGCTTTTGCAGAAGGCCCCCTGCAGTCTTGGCTGTCTCTCCTTCCCTCGACTGCTTTTACTTTCAGACTTCCTGTGAAAGCAGGAAGGGGAGGAGTTGAAACACAGAGCTGCTTCTGTAGCCGTCGCGGGAGAGGCGAGTGTGCGAGCTCACTAAACACTAATTCACAACCCAGGAACTTTACATCCATTGTGTGTGTGTGTGTGTGTGTGTGTGTGAGAGAGTGAGAGAGAGTGAGCGGTGCGTCTGATGGAGGGGGAAGTGCGGTCTCTGAAGTTGTGTGATGTCTCACTCACTCACGGGTTTGTCCATTTCTTTTTTTTTTTTTTTTTTTTTTTTTTTTAAACATAATTTATTTTTGGGAGTGAATTTGACAAGTTTGCCAAAGACTATGACTGATTTTCGAAGCAGCTGACCGGATGGTATAACCCCATGTCACACCCCCCCCTCCCCAACATTATTGTATGCTGGTATGATGTACCCAACCCCCCCTCCTCTTCCCCAGGCTCTCTGGTCATGTGATAATATCCCACAGACAGACAGATGTTCAGTTCTTTTTATGTTTCTTTTTTTTTTATTATTAAAGAAATGTATTAGAAACATAGGTAAATGTATTTCAGAAGCCCAGTAACGTATACATGTGTTGATATTATATAGCCAAGATATTCTATTAAATACCTAAGGTACCACAAAAAGGACTTGTTTTGTGTGCAAAGCTTAATACACACTTACAGTATTTAGTCGTTAATACAATGTTTATCCGATAGCAAAAAAGATGTATGTTAGATTATCCTCTGTATATTATTTGTAAAACCTCATGTTTTATTTTATTATTTTTTTTTGTGTGTATTTTTTTCCCCCTCAAATGTCATGGTGGCCACGCAACTTGTTGTACACAGTCATTTCTCTCTTGAGTATTGCATGGACTTAATTCTGCACTTTTTACGGGCATATCTAATGCTGACACAGGAGAAACACCCTGGGGGAAAAAAAAGAAACAAAATTCTGTTCGATGATTGTGCCTTGTATTCTTTAGAATTTTTTTCCTTCATGTCTTCGAAAATTTAGGCGGGGTAAGTTTGGGTTGGGGGGTGGGGGTGGGGGGCGGTTTCTATAGAGGATTTTTAAAGTACGAAAATGCTACAGAGGTTGGATTTAGATGGTGAATTTTCTGTTAGAAGTGCAGTATGCGTCTCTTTACCTAACAGCAGACTGTCTGGTTTTAGGGGGGACTGTTGTCATTGATTGCCAAAAAAAAAAAAAAAACCCACCCTTTTATTTAACACTGTTCCGCAGTCCTGCTCATTTTAAACAGATGTATCTTGAATGTCTTAAACATAAAGTCATTATTTGTTCATTTTTTTTTAAAGCAGGTTCTGGTGGAACCAAACGCATTTTTGGTTGAGACACTGGAAACTGTTAAAGCAAAACTGTTAAAAGTTTTTGAGTCGAGGAAGGGGAGGGAGGTGGGGGGGGGGAGGGTGTTGGATGGAAAGCGGTGATTTATATTATATAAAGAAATTAAATAACATGTAGATAGTGCCTGTTACACGTTGTCACTAGTGTTTGTCATATCCTGTCATTTATGAGAGCAAGTATATACCGTAGATATATTGGTGCATTTAATTGTGCTGAAATGGTATTTGATACAATCCTGTGTGTATACCCTTATATGGCTTTCTATCCCTTTTAAAACAGACAGGTGGCTTGCTAACCCTATTGTACATTTATCTATGTAAACGTGTTCTGAATCACAGAATTGTGCTTGTGACCTGTAATTATGGGATGGCGTCAGGGGGGAGGGGTGGTGGGGGGAGGGGCAGGGGGAGGGGGGGAGGCCAACTCTTCAGTTACAGAGTGTGATTCTACCGCATGCTGACTGATCTTTCCCACTCCAAGACATAACCACAGCTTCACGTCCCCGTACCAAATGAAGTTCACTGATAGTTTTTCTTACTTGCTGTTTTCGGAAGACTTTGTCCTACTGTGGGAATTTGGGTGGGGTGGGCTTTTTATGTTAGTTTGGATACTTTTATATATAAAAAAATACTTAAGTACAAAGGCAAAAAAATCCTCAAAAACCTAGAATGTATGTTTAGGGAGTACTGCTGTCATATTAGTACATACTGATATTTTTCAGAAATAAACAGTTGTGTTTCCATGCCTTGTTATGGTTTCATTTATTGGCATCGAATTTGAACCTTGGACAACCCCAGCGACCCCCCCCCAAACCCCACTTTCCTCAGCCTCCATCCTCACAACACACTTTGGTTTATTTATACACTACACTAAATATAATTTTTCTGCCAACGTCTGTGGTGAAAAAGCACTAACCATCCTGAAGGCATAATTTTAATGACGCATTTAGCCTGTAATGAATGTAGCCGTGTCACACGCAGCGACTACGGAAGGATACCCGGACGCAAACTCCCTTCTCTCCGTCCTTGCACAACACTGCCCTCTTGTGTTCGGCTGACGTCATTGACACGGTTTTGAGAGGAAAGGCTGCGTCCCTGACGTGGCAACGTGAGAGAGCTGCCTTGTCTTTTCGTGGGCAACAGCGATTGGACGCGGGAGCAGTTTGTGTGTTTTGTAATTTTGGATACACAGGTGCCAAACTGAAACGCACTTTTCATGTAAATATAGCTCCATATGTCTTCTGCCAAGTTTGGTCACCTGACGTTCGACTTCTGTGCAGTGACTCTAACTTCCTGTGATCTGCATGCTTTTGGAAACTTGCACGTAGACTAGTTTAGGGTTCGTTTTTGGCAGATGGGTTAAAAGAACTACATGTTTTTCGGCTTCTCATTTATACCTGAAAAGGTACGTAGGATCATAGCACTGATAGACTGCAATAACCACTTTGGAATCGTACCTGGGGGGAAAAGGCTTTGGGTAACAGTTTTATTGACAGTTTGAGACAAGGAAGTGATCGTTAAAAATAAATGTTCCAATGGTGTGCAATTATACTGCTACAGTTTTGTCTTCATTGTGGCATTTACACATACGGTGCGTCACAGCGAGTAGCTACTGTACATGTCGAACTTGACAAGTGATGTATTAAAGGCTAACTTTAGCCATTTTTTAATTGGATTTAAAAAAAGTCACCACCGTATGCCACTAGCCTGATTCTGTTTACTGACAGCCCACGTGTTCTCCGAAGTTGATTTACTCAGAAATTTGGGGGTGACAGCAATGCCTCAAATCACAGCCACGGCAATACTTCAGATTGCTTTGCTGCTGTCAGCACTGCCTGCGCAATACTTGATATCCAAATGGAGCGGGAGCGATACGGTGCAACGACATCGTGCAACGTGCAACGCAACGGTAATAACATTTCCACGGAGCAGACACTTTAAGTTAATTTATTTCCTGCTAAAATTGTACATGATAGATATTTATGATTAACATTACATAATGAACTTTTTTTTCATATAATTCAAATGTACGGTATTTTGCCATTCCCCCAAACATGTGTATGCGCAATATATTTCAGGCTCATTGGCGCGTGGAAAGATTTAAGGAAATCTTACCTGAATTTGACCGTGTGGACAGACTGGCTGGACCAATGGATTAATTCGTTAATGTAAGTGAATTTTATTCAAACCGAGAATCAGAATCAAATGAATTGAATTCATCGTTGGACCTTAAATGAATATAGCATCTGAGTTGCACGGAATACGCACTGATGACAGTCCTTGTTTTTCGATTTTGTCACTTTCAGATTTTCTGATGAACCGGGAGATGACGATCAAGGGGAATCTCCCGCTTTGGAGATACAAATGCACGACAACGACCAAGGCTACTTTGGAGGTAGCGCGCGCCATCTCTTTTGGGCACGGGGACTTTTTATTCGCATGAAGTAACATTATTTTTGTGTCATGCAAAAAAAAATTAACAACTAAAATAAAACTTGGATGCGCAATTTTTTGTCAAGTTTTACGCGTATTTCAAATTCTCATCCAGATCCGTACTGTAGCATAAATCTAATAACTTAACAAATAATACATTTGGTTCAAAACCCCAGATCACGTTGTGTTGCTAAATTCAAAACTGTATGCTGCTGCTACAAGAAGAAAGTTCCACGGAGAGAACAAGTCGAAATGCACATCTGTGCCAGTCATTTTTGCCTGCTGTACACACCCGGGTCCTCTGATTTATTAATAATTCAATGAAATCACTTTATTGGACAGTTGGCTCACTCAGGTGGTTTCTTGAGAATTAATCGGTCGCCGATTTTACATAGTGACACAAAGCAGGCTCCCCCGTAGCGGGCGTCTTTATGCCCAGGGTCGGTGAGCCCCCTGATCTCCACCGTGGAGTGTGGTTTGTGAAGACCCTAAAACGCGTGAGGAGGGGTTTGTCCTGGTGCTGAAAGCCCCCTCCTTGCCCTCCCCAGCCTCCAGGGAGGTCCGCAGTCCCCGGCCCCCCTACGTCCTGCACCGGGTGGGGCAGGTGGTGATGGAGAAGAGGAACCACATGGTCGGGGTCATCGTCAGCTGGGACGACAGACTCAAGGCACCGCCGGAGTGGGTCAAGAAGATGTACTCCGGCTTCGAGGTCAGAGTTCACCACGGTCGTACCCTTCTCTCTTATGGGAATTTGAGTTTTTTTCTTTTTTGAAACTAAATTGAAATGTATTCGCAACACCACTTCACAATTTATTGACAAATGTATAAATTATTTTCTGTTTCAAGAAATAGGAATAGATCACACTGCTATGAAATATACAGTATAGTCATTGTATCTTCCAAAATGTTCACATTTAAAATATGTTGCTCTATGGGTTTCTGTTAAGGGTGTGCAGACAGTTGCCTGCAATGCATTTCCTTATGAATAGCCTGACTAATATTTGTGATGATAATTATGGCTCCCAAGTTCCAGACGTTGGCTCTGGAAAGAGGACGTGACAGCAGGTTTTATCAGCAAACACTGGAGCGGCCGCAGCTCAGTCCCATTACAGGCATTTAGCAGACGCTCTTATCCAGAGCGACTTACACAACTTTTACACAGCATTTTACATTGTATCCATTTATACAGCTGGATATATACTGAAGCAATGCAGGTTAAGTACCTTGCTCAAGGGTACAACGGCAGTGTCCTTACCCGGGAATCGAACCTGCGACCTTTCGGTTACAAGCCCAGTTCCTTACCCACTGTGCCACACTCCGTCCCAACAGAGGGACACGAGTCGCCCGCCGTCAGTTTACCGTCGCGAGACGGACCGTCTTTCACTTCAGGTCTAACGGCTCACCGCTTCTCCGGACAGGTGCAGAGAGCTATGGACACGCCCCACTACAAGGTCATCTTCAGCGGCCCCGGATCCAGCTCTTTCCTGGTTGGCTACCTCCCTCAAGCCTCACTGGAGCTGTTCACAGGCTTCAAGGTACGACAGCTCATACCTCGTGGGTGCAGGTGCAGGTGTGGCAACAAATGAACCAATTTCACATTCGACTAAGGTTTGTCCATTCACATACTGGGGAACAGAAACATTTGAATATTATAATATTTTGGGTGGCAGTGTAGTATGACAGCTGGGCAACTGGCATTGTAGCGTAAGGGTTGCGGGTTCCATTCCCGGCTGGGGAGCAACAGCTTTACCCTTGAGCAAGGCAGACAACCTGTATTACTACAGTACCCAGCTGTATAAATTGACTGTATGTTTGAAAAAAATTTACCATTTTACCCAGATGCCTATATGTAAATGCAAATGGGTAGCTTTGTTTAGATTACAATTCTTAATGTGAAAAAAACAATGTGTTAAGTGCCTTTAAATAATATGATGTGGGGGTAGGTTTTCAAAAATAAAATTAAAAACGCACATCCTAATCACCAGAGGTGCTGAGGCTGGGGATCTCTGATGAATGCAAGTAAAACTCTCAGCACTCGTGATCTCCGACACACACCTTTTATTATGCAAAACAGACAACGTGGTGGCAGGGGTTAAAAATAAATCAGTAGACAAACGAAAGCACCCACCCCCCTACATGTATCTTAAAAAAAGGGAAGTCCCCTATCCCAGCAGAGGAAATGGAAGTCAAGGTTGTAGAAACATGTGCAGTTATTGTACAGACATAGTGTTGAAGTGTAGCAGCACAAATGAGTTGAAACTGAGGGGAACGCAGGACTGTAAAGGACTGTTCTAGAACAGCACAGCTGTGAGTGCTGAATATGAGCGTCTGTCCTGTGGTCTGTCGCTGGCCACGTCTGTTTGCAGGTTCAGAGTCAGCAGTGCAGTTTAGAGCATGTCTCTGTCTCTGCTGTTTTTAAGTATTTTCATGTGTGCTTGTGTGTGTGTGTGTGTGTGTGTGCTTGTGTGCGTGTGTGCGTTTGTGTGTGAATGTGTGTGTGTGTGCGTGTGTGTGCGTGTGCTTGTGTGTGTGTGTATGTATGTGTGTGTGTGTGTGCGTGTGTGTGTGTTTGTGTTTGTGTGTGAATGTGTGTGTGTGTGTGTGTGTGTTTGTGTGTGAATGTGTGTGTGTGTGTGTGAATGTGTGTGTGCGTGTGTATGAATGTGTGTGTGTGTGTGCGTGTTTGGTGTGAATGTGTGTGTGTGTGTGTATGTGTGTGCGTGTGTGTATGTATGTGTGTGTGTGTGAGTGTGTGTGTGTGTGTGTGTGAATGTGTGTGTGTGTGTGTGTGTGTGTATGTATGTGTGTGTGTGCTTGTGTGCGTGTATGTATGTGAATGTGTGTGTGTGTGTGTGTGTGCTTGTGTGTGTGTGTGTGTGTGTATGTATGTGTGTGTGTGTGTGCTTGTGTGCGTGTTTGTGTGTGAATGTGTGAATGTGTGTGTGTGTGTGTGTTTGTGTGTGAATGTGTGTGTGTGTGTGTGTGTGTGTGTGTGTGAATGTGTGTGTGTGTTTGTGTGTGAATGTGTGTGTGTGTGTGTGTGTGTGTGTGTGTGTGTGTGTGTGTGTGTGTGTGTGTGTGTGTGAATGTGTGTGTGTGTGTGTGTGTGTGTGTGTGTGTGTGTGTGTGTACACACTCCTGTCTGTGGTCCTGTGTGTTGGGGCAGCCGGACATCCCCACACTGGAGCGCTACTTCAGTCACTACGACGGGACGCGCTTCGTCATGCAGCCCTGGCTGCAGGAGCTCTTCCCTGAGGACTAGCAGCCGGCCCAGACAGCGCACCCTGCTGGAGGCCGAATGAACTGCGCGACAGCAGAGGGAGAACGAGGCTGCGATAGGCGACCGACAGCACGCTGCAGAAATGCGCCGCTCCTGCGACACTGACTGCAACATCGCGCTGCAGGAAATGCGTGTTACCTGACTGTCACACCGTCACCACGGCGATTGTGATTTGCAGTGACTGAATCAAGTGATTCAATCACTCATTGAATCACTGAGTGACCGAAGTCCTTTTCATTGCCACGTTCTTGCCTCTCCTGTACCATTCAAATGAACACAACTCAGTGGATCAGTTACACTTAACTACTGTGAGAATCTACCTGAGACAGAGGGAAAAAATCAACCTTCACAAAATAAAATATTACTGGTGACAGATGGATTGGTGCATTGATTTTATTCTTTGGTAAATAAAAAGTTGTGTTAGTTGCTCTGGATAAGAGTGTCTGCTAAATGCCAGTAATGTAATAAATCTTTTTTTTTGGTTATGGGCAGTACTTTAATCCCCAAATAATTTAAAGCCTCTTCCTCAGATGCAGCGCTACACAGTGTAGCATAAATATTTTGATATGATGTCCTGAGAAACATGAGTGTGGATTCGCACGTTGTGGCCACAGTTAAAGGGACTGTCGAAAGGACGCTACAGTCCATGTGATACACACACGCCCAATGAGCACCAGTGCTGGGCTGAGCACCAATCACAGAAAGGGAAGACACGGAAAAATATATATATACACTCTCCCGAAGTGACTGCACCACAAAGACAGCGGGCTGGGATTCAGTCAACAGCTGGGTTTGTCCTTAACTTTGACCGACTAATTAATAACAAGAACACAGTTTGGTGAGTTCAGCAGTCGCTAAAACTAACTCGCCTAACCGAGCTTGTGAAGGAAAAAGTGTAACTGACACCCGCATTTACTTGTAAGGGGCAGTTAAGGGTGAATGTTTTTTGAATCCCTGCTGCTGTTCTCATCAGCTGCTGGGAGTATGCCGGGTGGACTGACTGGCTTACCTGAGCAACATTAATAAGGTTAATAGGGATTTACACTGGGGGGGGGGGGGGCAGCGTCAGTGTTTTTTTCTGGTTCTGTCTTTGGGTCTGATCTCGAAGGAGACGTACACGTGGGACGACACGAAGACCGTGGCCTTCCTGATGCTGTCCTGCAGGGACGCCAGCACCCCCCCCCGCTGCCCCCCCCTCCTCCGCCTGGCCCGTCCACTCCCGCGCGTCCTCCTCCTTCACCAGCAGGGGGCGCCCCAGGGCCTGTCCCAGCAGGCCGCACACCTCCCGGGCCTTACGGCGGGCGTTCTCCACCGCCGCCAGACACGCCTGTCGCCTGGGAAACGGGTGAGCGCGCTCAGTTATACGGGAGGTTAAAACTTCCATCAGGGCGTGGGCTCAAGTCATTATCGGCTTCAGTCAGTTCAGGAAATTAAATGCCCATAACTTCCTGTAGGGATGTTTCAGTCTATGAATTCAATATCAGGTAAGTTCACTTCACTTCCTGTGGCCCCAACCCTGAGGGCCACAGTTAAATTAAATCGAGCTTGGACATGTATTTAGCGTGGCCCCCTACTGGTGTTAGAGTGAAGTGCAATACACAGTACTGGAGGAAGCTCAGAGCTGATCATCGAGAAAACAAAACTCACTCCATTCCTTTCTAACTTCCACATAATGATCGTTTCCATGAACTGTTACAACTGATTTTAAAGTTTCTTTTAAGCACTGCAGAGAGTTCCCCTCTCTCTCTCACCTGTCTAAGCAAGCTGGTTGGCATCTACAGTTTGAAAGACTGGATTCCTATTGGATAAGATCCCTGAATTGGGCGGAGCATGGACCTTAACTCTTGATAATGATGCTAAAAACCTAACTGGGTGGGACATGGACCTTAACTCTTGATAATGATGCTAAAAACGTAACTCTGCCCTGTAAAGATGCTGAGACCTGTGACCCGTAGGCGAGCTGAGGTGCGAGTCGGCCGTACCTGAGTTTATTGAGAGAGTCGGCGCTGTGAGAGAACGTGGGCGGGCTGACCACCACGCTCTTATCCAGCTTCTCCACCAGGACGTTGCTCACGCTCTGCATCGTGCTGAAATCCGCGAACACCACACTCACCTGCAAACAAGGAATCTCGCCCGTGAAAAAATACACAGTATGTGTGCTCGCAATCTCTCTCTCTCTCTCTCTCTCTCTCTCACAACGATGTGCGGAGTGTGCTTTATCAGATTCACATTTCCAAACACTCAAGACCACGTAGTTGGCACCAGTCCAATCTCTTATTGGCCTTTTAATATTAAACTGAGGAGTAAGAGGGGTTCACTACAAACACTATTCTGCATTTTCTTATCTCCTGGTCCTTTTTTTGCACATGCCGAGCTGCTGATAAAATTAATTGCTTTTGTGAATCGCTTTGGAAATTATGCATATTGAGCCTTTGAAAAGCAGAGTACATTCATATGGGTTCATTAAGTTGGCTACGTCCTTTTTGAGTGATTTATTATGTGTAGGGTTTCTTTTCAGATTGAGTGATTGTAACAACTGGCACATTTTCATTTTGTAGCTCCTTGGTCATACACACATACACACACTGCTTTCCATTTTCATAAACACAGCATAAATACCTCTGCTTCCATGTCATACGCATTGTCACCTCTTCTTAAGACTTTGGTCACTGTGGTGTTCTCTCCCTAAAATAAGAAGTTTGCCAAAAGGGAATCCATTGAATGGCTACACTTTTTATGTCTTCAATTTATCTAATCTAAAAGATATTTAATTAAAAAAAGAAAAGACCCAAAAGTGAATGTTATTTTGAATAGTTAACTACCTAATGTAGATAGTGGAAGTCAGCAGGAAGACACCTTACTTTCAAGTAAGTTAACTAGCTAGCACCCACAGTAGCACATCAACAAGATACTTGCAAACAGGGATCTAAATATTACCGGTCCTACATTTCAATAAGAATAATTGACCAAGAAGTACGATGCAGCTATGGGCGATATATCTATCTAGTTACGTGTTAGCTTTGATAGAAAAAATAAAAGACAAACATCTAGAAATTTACAAGCAGTTAACGTAGACAGAAACTGAGCACGTACAATCTTGAAAGTTTAGGTCTTGTAAATCCCCTTTATTAGCTAACATTGTTTTATGTACTGTGTCATTTAGACAACAACGTAATTAATTTTTCTTCACCTTCACTTCGTGCTGTCGCAGAGCCTGTAGGATATATTCCAGTCTTCTGGAGACACTATTCGTGACGTCGTTCACCGAATCCTTGCTGCTGCTGACGCTTACACGCAGCGTGGCCCGGTCCGGTGGACCGGACAGCTCGCAACTTCCCGTGACTTGAACCTCTCTTCCAGAGGTTTGTGGCCCACAGGTAGGCGTCTGAAGAGTCTTGATCAAGCCTGTTCGGTTTTCATCTCGGAAAGTATCGTCACCGGCCGGTATAAGGGCAGCAAACACCCGAGATGGACTTCCAGCCATCGCTGTGAAATCCAGATCGCTATGGCAACATTAACAGTGTAAACTATGGTAGGGCTCGTCTCACAAGCTTTTCCTTGTTCAGTTAAGAAGTTCCGCTACCAACTCTACTATTTACTGAAGAAGTTCCGGTGTGTAACGTCACAGAACAATCGGTGTAAACTGCGAAGAGCCCTTGTCTTAGTAACGTACGTATATTTCCCCCATTTTGTTCAAGAGGATGCTATGGATATGTAGTTCTTACCAGAACGCCACGGACGGACTACAGTTACGGGTATGGGCCAAAAAAAACACATCAAAGTGTGTGTTTCTCCAGAAGAGGGCAGCAGAGGCCAAAGTAAAATGCCAAGTCGCTTAAAAATACTTCATTATTCAAAATTAACGTATTATATAGCCTAGCATTTACTATATTTTCCTTGCAATGCGTCTGGAAAAAATGTGCGTGAAAACATGTGAAATTATTCGTTCATATTTTGTGTTTTAAATTCCCTCTAGATGTTCAATGATGAATGCAGGCGCACGATGATGAGGTAAAAATTAAATGTTTTAGTTCTGCTAAAAATTGTGAAGACGGTGGTTTTCAAAAGCCTTCAAAAAGTTACTGTGATATTTAAATTAGTCCGTGTGCCAGCTTCAGGTTATAAATGCATTTTTTTCTGGTAAACTATTAAAATAAATAAATAAATAAATAAATAATAATAATAATTATTATTATTGTTATTATTTTATGTGTAGCAGTAATAGTAGTAGTAGTTTATTGTTGTTTATTGCTAACATGTGCTCTTCGTTTGCTATATTTCAACAAATATATCTCAAAGAGCCTTAAATTAGGTTGAAGTGCTTTAAATTTCACGTTATTTTCCGAGTTTTTGTTCCATCTTTTAAGCGGAAAAACTTTTTCAGAGGAGCAGGGGATTGGATTAATTTCTCGTGTCGAACAATTTTGTCAGAATAAACATGAAATGTGCTGAAGCAATCAATTTGTCTGTGCAAATTTTACTCTGTAATCTGAAAGAAAATAAGTATGCAGTATTGCAGATACAGTTTTTCTTAATGAAATGAATCTACATTAGCTAATGCAGAATAAGGTATTACCTACATAAATATTTTACTGCCATTGTTAATGTTAATAATAACAATAGCTAGTGCTGATAATAACTACAATAATAGCCTACTACTGCTACTATTATATAATAATAATAATAATAATAATAATAATAATAATAATAATAATAATAATAATAATAATAATCGATCCTTTTTTTAAGTACAGACGGTCAGATTTTTTTTAGAATCAACTACTGATAATGCTGTTTTTTAAGTTAAAATTTTGTATTTTTAATCGTAGCCTACATTTCGACTAATCATAAATTATAAAGAAGAATTTTGGTCCACTATCGCTGTGAAAAAAGAAAAAAAAAGATACAGGAAAATAATTATAGTGATGTTGCGCAACGTTTTAAAATATCGAGTATATCGAAATATCGACACGTTAACTAGTCACAATCATTTTAACATAATGTGTAAATCCATATGTTCCACTTTTTGAAAACGTGAACAATCGGTTACACATGCAGTAAGGCATATAGCCTACATGAATTGCACAAATATGGACGAGAGAATTTAATTCAAATGTGTGACATGTCACAACCATAGTTTATTGAGCCTATTTATGATGTATGAGTCATCCCACTGGTTTTTAAAAAAATCTAACTCTCTGATTTGCAGTAGAAAATATAAGCAGTAATTATTTTGAAGGTTGCAATGATTTCATAACTAGCCTACACGGTTTAATTATGTTTTTTAAAAAATCCACCGAAAGTCATTGCACACTTGAATTGGGCGCCTGATTTACACACCGGGAGTCTAATACAGAATCAAAACATGCATTTCTTTTAAACTGGACTGTTTGTTTGGTTTTTCCTTAAATATTAAGCTGAGAAACTCTCTTTGTAATCACAGCTAAAAATACATGCACATTGGCATACATATTTGTTGTTATTGCGTCCGATTACACATATCTGATAGTTTTTGAAACAGTATATCTGATACGGTGCCCTTGCCAAAATATACGTGGCCGGCTTTTTTATTTTCATAGCAGTGTGGGCTGTGAATTTGGAATGCAGCCATCCCATTGAAGGAGCGATATCTTCAGTTTTTCCAACTGTGACAAGGGGACAGGGGAATGAGGTGTCCTTTCATTATCTTCAAGACTGCCGATGTGAAACGGATAAAAACGAGCTGGAAGGCGCGAGCACCCAGGACGGAACAGAGCGAGGCATTATGCGCGAGGAAACGTCTTTCTTGGCCCGCCGCTGGATGTTCTTTCTTTGCAACCCTGATGAGATACTAAAATTCACACAGCACTGGATCCGTTCCATTTTTCTTCTCTCCGACGGAAACTGTGTACCTCAATCAAAGGCTTTTTAATGGGACTTTCTTTTCATATTGTCCAAGAAAAAAAAAAACCACCCTTCATCTCGCCATACAGCAATAAATCATTTGTGTTTTTTTATGTGGTTCTTTATTTCAAAAGCATATTTATGCGTGGTATTTATGGGCAACATATTGTGCATGCAAATTTGAGAGTATTAAGACCTCTATTGTGTTGCGTCTGTCACGATTTTTGAAACGGCCATGTTTTGGTGGGCAGACTTTGAGTCAGAAAGTGTACGCTTCCCTCTTCAATTTCACATTTTCTTTTGTGAAAACAAAATATTCTAAAGTGTGGGAGATGCATGCATTGCTTCATATCAGCTCTGTCTTAAATCAAACGGGAATTCATTTAGAAAAAAAGAATACACGTGCTCTTTTACACGTTTTGGACATTTTAACTGCAAGTGAAGATTTTACGAGCAATGTTTCGAACGGCTTTCTGCCAGTTCAAATGTAAGTAAAGATGTATCACGGTTTAAACCTCCAACTTCAGTCATGGAGCGCCATAATGTCGGCTTGTTCTTGATATACTTCAATGATGTCAACGATTTGGCAATAAGTCCACACACCTTGTTTCCCTGAGTTAAATTGGCCTCCGATTGTAGACACTGTGGCCCTCCAGGACTGGAGTTTGACGTCGCTGGTTCAGGATGTCAGATGTCGGGTCCTCTTAGAGCAGTTAATGAGAGTACGAGAAGGGAGAAAGGCTTTAATATGACCTGTAACAAAATTATCACTGCTAGACAAAAATAATAGAGCCCAGCCTACTGTAGAGTAGTATATACCTTTTCCCTATGGTGTGCATACATCTACCTGCATCCAGTGACATCTATGGTGTGCATGAATTTCTATTAAAAAATCTAATAATTATAATAATTATGCATTAGGCATTTCCCCCCATCACTTCACTTGAGCCATTGGATCTTCCTACTGCCCATTTCTGGTCCACAACTGCCACTCCCAAAACACCGAAGATGGGGTCGTAAGAGTCAGAGCTAAATGTTTCCTACAGAGCATAATGGGAACTGCCAAGTTTGACAAACTCAGGACTCCATCTCCCATCAGCCCTTCAGAAAAGAGTTCCACGGAGCTTGGCTTTACTACCTAGCGGTGTCCTGTCCAAGTGCAAACCAATCCCAGCCCTGCTTTAGTGAGTTGTGAGGCAGGAAACGGCTTTCGGGTGGGGTAAGCCGTTCCACTACAAATACGGAGAGGCAGTCTAGGAACAGGCGCTGTGTTGGAATCTTACGCTGTGGTCTTTGCCAAATAGTGTCTTCGTTTTTTTGTTCAGGCAAAATCTAAGACCTCTGTAGCAGTGTGGCCAATTTGTTGTTAATTCAGTTTAAGCTAACCTGTATGCCTGCTGTCAGTTCAGTTTTAAAAAAACAATGGTGTCATGCATGATGTCACAGTCATCAAAGGTGCTTGGAGGCTTTGAGTGACACGTGGTCCAGTGATGTGGGGCTTAGTTCGGGTGTCTTGCCTGTTCTCCCGCTAACGGGTCCGGCCGTCAGGGTCCTCGCCGGGCTCTTGATGCTCCTCTGAGGCTATTTTTAGTGGCTGTAAAGCCTGGGAAATCAAGGCCCTAGCCCTTTTATAGAGGGGGGGGGGGGGCAGGGGGGGGACTCTGCATCTGATTAGATAAATCAACAAGAGGAGTCCCGGCCTTCACAGGGGCAGGAAGAGCTCGGGTGGGTGGCAGTTTATGCCGGGACTGGGGGGGGGGGGGGGGGGTTGAATAGGCGTACAGAGGGGTTCTGAAGAAAAATTGGGAAGGGGGGGGGAATAAAAACAACATGGCGTCAGGGACTGTGAGATATTGTTTTCCCACGTATTGCCCCCGATCTCCAGTGGATTTTAATTAACTTCCTGCGAATCCCTCCTTTTATTCCTCGGTGTTTGTACAGTATCGGGTTCTGCGCCTCCGCGGACGTCTCTCTCGAGCGAGCGAGTGATAGAGAGAGAGAGAGAGGAAGAGATGAGAGAGAGAAAGGAAGGGAGAGAGATAGATAAAGAGTGAGAGAGGGACAGTGTAAGAGAGGGGGGAGAGACAGAGAGAGAGGGGAAGAGACAGAGAGAGAGAGGGGAAGGGAGAAAGAGAGAGAGGGATAGAGAGAGAGATAAAGAGCGAATAAGAGATAGAGAGAGAGAGAATGAGCGATAGGGAGAGAAAGTAAAGGAGAGAGAGAGAGAGAAAGAAAGAGCGCAAAGGGAAGGATGGAGGAGAGGAAGGGGAAAGCGAGGGAGCGCATAAACGGCGTTTTTAACGCTCGGACGCGGTGTGAGAGGAAGCGGCCTCCGCTGACTGGTGCTCGGGGAGCGATGTGCGCTGTGAGGCGTGTTTGAGTTACCCCGGCCAAAACTGCAGGCATCCCCCGCCTCATTTTCAATCTTCATGCGTAATAAAAACAGCGAGGAACTAGAAAAAAAATATCCCCTCAGCGCTGTAGAATAGCTGCAGAAATAGTTTTTTTTTTAAAAATGACCAGCATTTGTTTGAAGAAGTGTTTTTTTTACCCTTTGAAGAGTTTTTTTTAAAATTGTTTTTTATTTTTATTTTCTTCAGAATTACATGTCATTGTTCTAGCACACCACTGCTTTCAATTACCAGCAGTGATTGTTACATCAGCGTTAGAATGTTCAGTTAAGAACATTCTAATCACATACGTATTTGTGAGCTTACACCTTACAGGTTAAGGTTGCTAAGGTGGCACTGTGGCATTTTTTTGGTAGTTTATCTAGTGCTTCTTTCCGTCAGAACATTTTAAGAGAATGTTTTCTTCAGATTTCAGTGTGTTACATTTTCTTTTCCCAAAAAGGAACAATCTTTTAAGACTCTGGACTCCGGACTTTCTGGGCTCCTTCACCTCGAGCTCTGGGTGAAATCAGATCTGTAATGGCGTGTACTATTGCATGCTGGTCTACTGCTTTTCATCCTCCTGGGAGAAAGATGCTATAAAGCTGGGAGGGCGAAACAAACTGCAGACACCTGAAAATCAGCTTTAACTGCTAACAAATGCCTCTTAACGTCCTGTAAAAAGCCAAAATAAGGAATAATTTAACGCCGCGTTACTGGATTTGCTGAAATAACAGGCGGCGTTTTCGTTCATTACTTCGTCGATGTGCCTTTAAAAAAGGTGCCTTCCAGCTCCTATTACTTTTAACATGCTTTCCATAAAGCCCTAGATCTTTTTATACTTGCCCAAAGCCCTCCCCCCTCCCCCGCTCCCTGTTTGCACTATAAATGTAATTTGTCAGGCCTGCATCCTTAGCTTTGGGTAATGAACCTGCAGGGGGGGGGGGCTCAACATTGGGTAAGCGTCGGGGTGACCTGTCAATCTCGGGGAATTAAGCATGCTTGTGTTTACCGTTTCACGCCACATTAGCTCTGAGACGCGGTCCGCTTATTGCTTCCACGTGCCGCGCTCCTACCTGTCTGAGCGCTCGGGCCTCGAGGAGGAGGGGAGAGGGGGAGGAGGGAGATGTTTCAGGACTGGCGAACGCTCGAGACCCGTGGTGAACGTAACTGTCCGCACACAAACCGAAAGCAGTCACATGACCCATAACCTGGGCACATTTGTGATTCCAGAACATGCACAGAATGTTGGGAAAGTCAGCCTAGACTTTTATGCATATACAGTTAGACAAGTTTTCTGCATCCCCCTGAAAAATTATCTTTAATCTTTCAAAGAGTAGGTTCTTTGGAAATTTTTCTTCAAAATTCTAATTCAGTGTTCTAGAACTGCCAGTACTTGTTACATCAGCATTAGAATGTTCCGTTAAGAACATTCTTATCACATATTAGTGATTGCGTAAGGTTAAGTCACAAGGAGCAAGACCTTTATGGTCCCTTAGTGGTATAAGGTGCAGTAATAGAGCAGAGAGCCTTTTTCCAAATTTCACACTTTTTTTGGTTGGTTTGTCATCCAATTCCAAAGCAAAGTTAATTACTTTCAGAAATAAATGTTCTGAGTCATCAAAAGGTCCATCAAGTTATCACTTTTATTTAGCAAGGGCAAAGTCTCCTGGCTCTGACAACCAGGTTGTTTCAGACAAATCAAAAGAGATGTCACTGAAAGCTCACTTAAAGCATATAGGTGGGAAAATCCACCCCTCATCGATTGTACAGCATATGCTGTTGCTACGGCTCTCCCTCTCTCTCCAGTGACATTTGTACAGAAATGCTCGTTTTTTAAGGCCCGGTTGAGTTTCAGGGCCGTGTTAAAACTTCAAAGTCTGAGTTTACTACTGTAACCAGAGCTACTCGGGACCCGAAGAAAAGGAAAAGGCCTAATGAGCAGACTGAAGCAGATGGCTTCCTCATGGATTTCGCCCTTTTGGAGAGAGAAGTGTTTAGCGTATTATTGACGATCCAGGACGATTAAGTGCACAATAGACTGACATTACGGCCAATAAGAATTCATCGTCGTCGCTAAATATTCGTCAAGGGCTCAACAATCCTATCAGCACTCCTGTAACTTAGTCATTAAAAAAAAAATGTAATTCTTTGTTTGGGCGGGGGGACATGAGTCATTTTCCTGACAGTGACGTGTGTTATGGGTGGTATTACAGTACCACCTATTGGATGTTAGTGGTAGAGAACCTTACGTGAAGCCACGCAGTCTCCCAGCCTGCTTTGGGGGTTTGCTTGTTGTTGTCACCTGCCCCGTCGTCTCCTTTACAGCTTGTTATCAACTAACATGGTGTTCGGTCTCGTCTTTATAACACTACGAACCCAAAAAACGTGCCGTTTTGAGGAGAACACAGAGTTCATGCAGGCTTCCCTGATGAAAGAAGTAAATCAAGCCATATATAGTTTTGCTGTCCTCATTTGTTCGATTTGTTCAGTTCAATTGCCTGCTAGTCATTGGGAGAAAGTTAATTAAGTTTTTTGGTCCTGTAAATGAATAATGTTTTTTTCCATCGGGCAAACCGGAGGTACCCATCAGAGTTAGTCTTAAACCTGAATTAACCTTAAATCAAATTTAGTCCCAAAAGGACGAAACATCCACTGCGTACATTGTTAATACCTTCACAGTATATTATTCTGAACGAAATGCATAACAAATCTTAACCTAATTATGTTTGTTATGTCTGTGGAACACGTGAATTTAGAACCCTCCCAGTGTTCCGGTCCCTGTAGCTCGGCTACTTGTGAGACGATTAGTGAATGACTTGACATTCCTGGTGAATAAATAAACGGTCCGTTTCGGGTTTTGGGTGTTCTTTGGTTCCCCCCCCCCCCCCAACCTGGAATGCGGGATGTCTGAGCCATCACAGAGCCCTTCTCTTTTAGGCTGGTGAGGAGCAGGGGTTTCTGGGATAGATCCATCACAGACATGGCCTTGAACAACACCCAGGGCCTGTGCCAACAGACGTCTAGTAAACAAAAGCAAAGCTTATTTTCTTGCTTACAGTACTTTTGCCTGAGGAGACACTCAGAAATTTTTTTGGGTATTTTCACTGATTTTCTGTCTCAGTGTATGTTTATCTGTGTCCGCCTGTCTGACTGCTATCTGTGTTTGTGTCTATTTGTCTGTCTGTGTGTGTATACTTGTGTGTGTACTGTATGTGTCTGTCTGAGTGTCTGTTTGTTTATGTGTCTGTCTGTGTGAGTGTGTTTGTGTATGTATGGATCTGTGTGTGTGTGTGTGAATATTTGGGGGAGGTGGGTTGAGATGGGCCAGTGACTACCAGAAGACTCCATCTGTGACAGGGCATCCCCAGCAACGACCACTATCCAATCCGCCTTCAAACGGGAGGAAGCCGTCTGGTCCAAACCACCCCCCCCCCCACCCCCACCCCCCCCCCCACCCCATCTAATAACAGGGGATCAAGAGTCCCCAAACAGGCCCTGCGCTACTCCCCAGACCTGTAGGATCATGGCAGAAGGATTTTAATTTGGGGGGGGGGGCTAAAAGGTTAAGACGGGTAATTTCCGCGGCGGGCAGATGAAGGGGAGAGGCCACCCGGGGACGCTCTAATTGCGCACGTCGCGGGCGTGGCGGTGCGCCAGGCCTAATCTCCCCCTGACCCCGGCGCACGGTCCGGGGGCTGTTAGGACACCCCTCGCCATTGTTTGTCACGCGCCCCCTCATCCCCCCCTCACCCCCCCCCGGTCCCCCAGTGGAGGGTCGCTTTTAGGAAGTCAGGCTAAGCACATTAATAACACCCCAGGCGTCTTATTACAGGAACTCCCACAATCTTACGCTTCCGCTAACCTGTGGGGTTGTTGTTAAAATACGTCTTTATTTCTGCATATAAAGGGTGAAACTGGAGTTACATTCATTGCACACATTCACTGGGATCAATGTGGAGTCGTCAAATGTAAATCATACTTCTGTCCACTGTAATAGCAAATGCAGAAACCGCTCTCATGAAATTCAGTAGGTGATGGACTAATAATATGTGATATTGGGTTCACTTCCATATCAAAGAGAATAAAAGAGCAAGGCATTCAAAAAAACCAAACATTCATTGTGACCACTCTGGGTGTCTGTCGCAAATTTGAGCAGCAAATCATGTGCCACTTCAGTTTTTCTTTAGGCATCGTGTTCAATGTAATGACCTTTTCATTGCTGGTAAAAAATAAATAAATAAATGTTGGACAAGGAAAACGCCATCTTGCTACATCCCTATATTTATACGCTTGCTTATTCTAATGAAACAAAAATGACTGCCAAGCACTGTATTTTCAGAAGGATCCCATTTGTAGAAGAAAGAGCACATATTCGATCAAGAAGGGGAATCGGGCTGCAACGCTGGACATCTACTGCACTGAGACGAACAGAGAAGCAAGCCCGTGGTAAGCAAAAAATTAATTCCTTCATTAATTCATCCTGTCATTCGTTTATTCATTCATATCTGTTCACACTCAAATACCTTTCAATTTTTTTCCAGCATATATAAAACACAAACAGAGCTCAGATAGCGTACAGAGCAGGGTAATTGAATCATTGGAGAGGGCTTAAATTTAAACAAGGGGGCGAGTCTAGCTCCTCTTACAGGCTGCCGTGGGCTATTGTTCTGAGAGTGGAGGGAATGAATCACATGACCTCTCACTTTAGGGGCTCGCTGTCTCTGTATCATTCACCTCCAGGGGCTGTATAGGGTTTCTCAATACCAGTGAATTATTGCATTGACACTACAGCTGATATCCATGAAATGTGCCGCTACAGGGAAAATCAACGGTCTTTTTGCAGATGTACATACCTTTAGCTGGGTAATAGGTCTATTAATAATAATAATAACAATAACTATAATAATAATAATAAGAAGAAGAAGAAGAAGAAGAAGATCTTTATCGATATGCCACTGTTCACACTCAAATATCACTGTAGAAAGTCAATAAAAACGAAAAAAGTTGATAAGCAAGAAAACGTAGGATAAAAATAAAATGCATTTCAAAAACTGGAGAAAAATGTATAATAAATATTGGGATGGCAGGTATGCCATCCCGCCAAGTTACGCCTTGGCGGGGGCATGCCCCATACCTATACAGCACCGAGAGTTTGGCACTTTTCAGGGTTCCCCACAGAAATAACCACAACAGCCACAGACACTCAGCCCTTAAAAACATTAAATTCTGTACATTCTGACCCCATTTCAACAGACAGATTTCATAAACAACTTCACATGTCCACACAATAAAGCCCCAAACTAAGGGGATTTTGCGTTTTCTCCTTCTTCTTCTTCTTCTCATTCTTCTTCTTCTTCTTCTTCTTCTTCTCATTCTTATTTTTCCTGCCGCCTATCCCACTAATAACATGTCTGCCCATTGGACATTTTACCGACACCCGCCAAATCTTCACGTACACCACCCAATGAAAAACTCGCATACACACGCAAAATACCCATATCTTTTTACTCTGAAACTTTTCCAGTACAAACAGCTAGTCCGCCGGTGGCCTAGTGGGTAAGGTCCCAGTCTTGGGAACACAGGGTCGTAGGTTCAAGCCCAGCTAGGAACGCTTTTCTTTAACCTGCTTTTATCCTCACTAATACACACGCAAAATACCCATATCCTTTTACGCTGAAACTTTTTTAGCATAAATAGCTAGTCCGCCGGTAGCCTAGTGGGTAAGGTTACAGTCTTGGGAACGCAGGGTCCTAGGTTCAAGCCCAGCTAGGAACGCGTTTCTTTAACCTGCTTTTACCCTCACTAATAATTGTCTACTACTTCTCAATTATTGCTTTTGCACCATATCTACCAGCCGTTCCACGAACGTATACACTGTATTACGACGTACCGTCTGCACGTTTAATTGTTAACCGGCTACAATATTGCAAAGCCATATGGATTCAACGGGAGCTCTTCTGTGCTTACTGGCCTGTGTTCTTCTTTAAAACCACGGACAGGTTTGCTAATGATATTTCACACATTGCATAGCTATGTCATGGTGCTACCCTAACAAAGTGACAGACTGGTAAACCTCCGGTTGAACGATTGAATCCCGTCTCGTCCTCAGGCAGATAATTTCCTCTTTTACACTAACGTTCTCTTAGGCTTATATTTGCTTTACCAAAACTCACTCATGGCCACCCATATGCATTTCATGACGGCAAATGTATTCCTTTTATTAAAAAGTTACACCAGTTCACCGCTGTGCCATTTCTACTAACTACATTTCTTCACTTGGCTACCGTACAAAACCTTCTTATCAGCAAACGCCACGTTTCTACATTCATGTTACCTCGCCCTCTTCTCTATCTAGCCACATACAAACAATTACTACGTATGTACGTTCTGCAACTCCCCATTAAAACATTACATTTAAAATCATGATTCACTCATAATTATAACTACTAGTACTGAACATGAAAAAAACACAGCACTGCAACAGATTTCTTATGTTACTTAACCCTCCACGTCAACGACTAACACTCTATAGCGACTGTTATATATACCGTTCGATAAGGAATACAAGCTCGCTCATGGTCACTCCATTTACTTCGCACTATACTCCGTGATCATGTCAACCTTCACCTACATGCCCGTTCTGCTAAAAAACATATTGTTTCAACTACGCAATTTCATTATTTCATCCTAATTTCTCTCAAACTGTTGTTATTTTCTCATATGCAAAGCCTGCTGGGACATATGCGTCTGCTCCTATTCTCCACTATCATGTTTTCCGGTTCTAGTTTAGCAAAACAGCGAAGAGGATTCCTACCTGCAGATAAGCCTATCAAAATGCCTTATAAACCTTACAAACACTAAAAATGCATCTCCACGAAATAACAGACAACGGAGCAGGACAGAAGGCTACACAAGTTGCGACCTAGGGAGTTATAATTCTACGGGCTTGCTAATTCTTTTGTCAGTCAAGGCTCGTTGGATGGACGTCAAATCCGTTTCTCATGCGTTTATGCTTACGCCACCACACGCTTTCTCACAGCCACTGTTTCACATATATAGCAAACCGAAACTGCTGAACGGTACACGTTCATCAGACTGCAGAAATTCACACAACGATAGCCATAATCCACAACCGTTTCTTACAGGGTCACTTCGCATTTCTCACTCTCATAATAAAACGCTTTGCAAAAAGAAATGATATCTCATAAAAAACACGTTTTCAACGTACAAAAATGCCAAGTTACTCAAAAGTACTGATATCAAAATGACGCCAAGTTACGGTACTACAAACAATATAGGCTATCTTGCCTCACCGAAATGACATAAGATGTATTTCAAAGCAATGCTACCCAATATTTCCTCAATTCTTTCAAGTCACTTGGCCCTGTGTTTTGTAATCTTACCATTTTACAATGTCATGCAAACTTTGTGTCAGATCAAAGAGTCAAATATTTGCCTCATAGAACACATTGAAATTAATGTTCAAACCTGCTGCTGAGTAACTACAGGAAGCATATTTCTCCAGAAAACATGTTTATACTTGCTTCTGAACTGAATTTGAGTATATGTGCAAGTTATTGTATATTTGCTACGTACAATAAATACTGCATGTAAAATACATATTGTACATACATACATACATAGAGAACTTCTTTATCCCCATGGGGACATTTCCCTCGCAGCATGTTACATTCACATTTACGAACACACACTTATACCAAGAAACATACTATCATTCATGCAACAGAAAGGCTGGGCAGCGAAATACATACATACCAATACAAATTGGACATATACACGCCTATTCAATCAATCTTGACTGTGAGAGAGCCATCCACACATATGTTTGGCCTGTCCATGTAGTGCATGCTTATACACACAGGGCCAAGTGACTTGAAAGAATTGAGGAAATATTGGGTAGCATTGCTTTGAAATACATCTTATGTCATTTCGGTGAGGCAAGATAGCCTATATTGTTTGTAGTACCGTAACTTGGCGTCATTTTGATATCAGTACTTTTGAGTAACTTGGCATTTTTGTACGTTGAAAACGTGTTTTTTATGAGATTTATAAATACAATCGCGTGGCGTGTAGCAGGATTATCGGACAGTTTGGTGCTACTGCAGAGTTCACGGCTGAGGTTCTTTCCACACATTTACATGTTGCCTGTAATTTGATTTGAGTTTTTCCCCAAAACTTCTGTCCTGCCCCCGCATTTCAAACTCCGGCGAATTGTCTTGGACTGGGTTTTCAGCGCAGCGTAAATGAACGCCAGAACACATAACATTTGTACTTATTCAGTTTATTTGATTTTCCAGCCGTCTCTGTCGCTAATTCGTTGAAAATGCACAGTGCGATGTACTCATCTAATCTCGTTACATTTTTCCAGGCTTATAAAACCTGTTCATGACCAGAAGTTTACAATTATTATCAGGTTTATGATTCCATCTGTTCGTCAGATTGTATTAAATCTATAATTGCCCAAGATTTTCTTTTTTGAATATATATTCACAGTTGGTATATTCAGAAATTAGCAGTTGATAGTTTCTGAATGAGCCATTATATGAATTAGGATGGATTTGCCATTTGTGAACTGTAGTGTGGAAGCTGGTGGCAATCTGCCATTCTGTCATCTTCCTGTACAGGTGCAGACTGAATGGAAGTGACGTGCGATTTTCAATTTAGTGAAACCAGTCATATTGTTGATTCAGAATAAAAAAACAAATGCCGTTTCTGCAAACTCAGAAATTAATATTCTACAATCTCAGACATATTTTATCAATGAAATGCATAAAACTAATATATGAAGTGTTACCAGTTTTTTATTTTTAAAAAGAATGGTGTGACATATTAAACCTCAATTTAATATATTTCTCAGGCTTTTTTGTGCCCTCTCTTTCCCCCTAAAAAAATACTAAAAAAAATAATAAAAATGAAGCTTTGCGAGCTAAAAGATTAATGAGAAGAGTTATTCCTTTAATGACAGAGAATACGACCGCACCATGAAAATACCGCCTGGCTCGAGACTCTCGTTTCTGAGTCCCCTTTTTCTCTTCTTTTTTGCTCTCCAGATGAAATTAATTGAGGCCCAGTTTCTCATCCAGGCAGAACCCCCCCCCCCCCCCCCCATTCCAGAGACATATTGAAAGAGTTGTGTTAAAGTGGGAGGAAATGGCACAGCTGAGGAGGTTAGCGGTCAGCGGTTAGCGCGCCCATTCGCCTGCGGCCAGCCCGTTGTCAGGAACGCAGGGGCTTGGGTGAAACGGGGAGAGGAGGGGGCCCCGGTTACGGAGGTCCCGGGTTCGGCTGCTTGGGGGGGCCGTCGCTCTCGGGCAGATTCTCCAGCGAGCGGAGCAGGTGTTGACAGGTTCCCCCCCCCTCGCCCCCCCCCCCCCAGCTCTGGGAATGCCGGAGGGCGGTTTCGGCGTCCCCTCAAAAAAGCTGCCGTCGGATTGACAAGTTCACGGTCGGCTGGGACGATTGGAAACAGTTGTGGGTGGGGCGGGGGTGGAGAGAGAAAGAGAGCGAGAGAAAGAGAAAGGTGGAGGAAAGGGAGAGAGAGAGGGAGAGAGAGAGGTGGGGAAAAGAGGGAGGAAGAGTGAGACAGAGCAGCAGCGATGAACGCATGGACTCAAAATAAAGTTTAGCACTGATTCTTCTCTCTAAACCTCCCAACACCCCCTTACCCCCCACCGCCCTTCCACCACTGGTCTGGATCTGCTTTCTAATAAAGCCTAACGAGAAACTGTGGAGGCATGTTGGGGGGGGGGGGGGTGTTCCTGTATCATCCCTTCATCACTGGTCTCTATCTCTCGCCATTGTTTTTTTGTGTGGAAAAACCCATCCTCCGTAGTCCCACCATTCACAGGGGTCCCGCCATCCCAAGGAAATCCAACGTCCCCTGGGGGCGGGTGAAAACGTTGCGGCCCCAAAGCTGCTCTGGCGTGGGGAATTTTTCACGGCTGTCATCTTCATTTCCTGGGGGTGGGCAGCCCAGGCCCCAGATACCATCTATTTCCACCATTTTATTTTCCCATTTCAGAAACTGTATGTGTGCAACTTCTGTGAGAGATGTTTTTTTTTTCAGCCAAGATAGTCCACTGTAATGGGTTTTGACGCCACTTATATACTTTCCAGCTGGAACTCTGTCATCGGCTCTGATGAACCAATGAAAAGACATGATTAATGGTAGTAAAACAGGATGAAAAGATGTGGCGAGGCAGCCATGATGGCGACAAAGGACCAGAGCAAGGATGTGATCGCAGAGTGAATCACTTTGTCAGACTAAGTAAAAATCAGCATGTTTTCCAGATTTTGTCATTTTGATTGGAAGGAAAAATGACTCAGCTCGAATGTTTTCCACAACGCATTTCTTTACCATCATTTTAAACAAAATCTAGGGGCAATTATCTTTGTCCTTAACTGCAGGAATACATCAATTACACTTTCGCCACTATTGAAATATTAGTCTTCGTATTTCATTAATTAATACAACTGCCAAACTCGTCATGCTGTTTCAATCACAAAGCCCTGCTGTGAACGAAGTCCATAGCTCAAAGCGCAGATAAAGCACATTTCAGTTGGACTGAGCAAAGGTTAGCACATTCTCAGAACTGCTTTGATTAAGAAAATAATATTGGATCCCATTGAACAAATGAAAAGAAAAACATGATAATTGAATTGCATGAGAGGTGGCAGTTGAATATAGTGGTTAAGGAACTTCTAACCTAAAGGTTGCAGGTTTGATTCCAAGTAGGATAACTGCCATTGTATCCAAGTACTTAATTTTAGTAGATATCCAGCTGTGTAAATGAATACTATGTAAAAATGCTAAATGTGTAAGTCTCTCTGGATAAGGGTCTCTCAATCTCTTTCCCCTTTCTGAAATATTGTTGTAAATGCCTCCCAACGACCAAACGCTGGTGGAAGACGTCCAGGCCTGTTAAGAGAGATCTTTAACGGTCGAGGTGAAAATCTCCTGCCCGCGTGCCAAAAGGGGGTGTCAGTTTTTCCCTGGCCCTAGTCTAACAGGCTCGCAGATCAATAAAGTTAATTTGAAACATTCACACTCTGCCGTCTGAAATCAACCGTTTAACGGCTCGGTGTTCCCGTAAAAACTCCAAACGGCTCCCTTTGATTTATTGGAGCAATAAGCGCGAAAAATTTTTTGGAATGCCAGCTCGACGAAGAGGGAAATAAGGGTCTGTTTGGATCCGTTTCAATGTTCTAAGACCGGCATTTTGAAAACAGCACTGCAATATATAGATTAAAAAAAAAAGTTTTCAATGTTTCCTGAGTAAACATAAACAAGATGGCAATAGAATGATTAAATGTGTAGTCGATAAAAAGGTTAACATATTATTCAGAATTATGTGACTGCAATTAATTATGTTGTGTTTACCTGTAATAAATATCTATGCTTTAGGACTAATAATATTGTTCATAAGATAGATGACAAAATATTGGAGAAATTTAGCCCTCTCATGTCAGCACAGGTTGTGTTGTTAAGAATTCAATGGCTCACAATTACAGAAAGAATTTAAGTACAGTGTACAACAAAATGTTGCAGCAATGCTCAACATAATTATGGCCAAAACTGGTTCTTTTGCTGAAATGTTTGAAGTGAAAATTGTATTTTTTAAAAAAAAGTGTTATAATTTTATTCAACAGAACCATCATTTAAAGCTGAAGTCACAGAGCTTGGTGAAATCCAGTGAACGCAGTTGTTGGTTGGTGATGCTAATTCAGTGGTTCTCTGCCAGGTGCCATTTTGATACATGTTCAGACGTTTCTGGAGCTGAAGTGATATGAGAGGTAATAGAATACCGTCAGTATGCTTCTTTCTGACTTTTTTGTTTCTCTTTCTCTCTCTCTTTCTTTCTTTCTGTTTCTTCCTGTCCCCCCCCCCCCCCCCCCCCTCTCTGTAGAGTTATGGTTGTCACGGGGCTCTCTCTCCATCACGTCCATGAGTCATGGCCGGTATGCTGAGCGTTGGGGACACGCGCCATAAAACCTGTATTATTATTATGTCCTTCCAAACCATGCCTGAGCGAGATTTTTTTCTTCTTTTTTTTCCAAAAAAACGCTTGACGATTGGCTAACGTTCACGCGGCACACCTACGACTGTTCCGTCCTCCTGTTTCCTCATCTTCCTCGTCTTCCCTGCAATTAAATTAGCTGAAGAGAGGCCCACAGGGGAGGAAGGAAGACAGCTGCAATCACCCCTTTTACTGCAATCTCTTACTTCGGGTTCCCATTACCAGGAAAAATCCTTTTAGCAGCTGTCTTACTCCCCCCCCCCCCCCCCCCCCTTCCTCCCCTTCCCCCCACCACACCCCCAAAGACAGCTTCACTCATATTTTTGCACGTCCACTGGAAAGTGTGTGACTGAACAGAGGGTGCACAAGATTTTTTTTTACGTGGGCTTTCCAAAGACACCTGGAGAGCTCATCAATGGACGCTCTCGATTGGGCGACCCCGCGCCACGTTCCGCTGGGCAGCCGGCTCGCAAAAAAACACGAAACAACCCACGTACGGTCGTCCCGCCGCGTGGCTGAGGGTTCGATTCCCGCCCGTGACGCTTTCTGAACGGTTATTCCATCTCTATCTGCTACCCTCTGCGTTCCCCGTTTCTGAATAAAGTGGGGGGAAAAAAGAATACAAAAAGAGGGCAGACTGCCCAGCCTTTCCTTAAAAAAATTTTTAAATAAATAAATAAATAAATAAAATAAATCTAGGCCTGAGATATGAGGACATTATGAAAGAATGGATGTGGTGTGTGTTTTACGGACTGCTGGCTTTTGGGGGCTGTTTTTTTTTCTTCGTGTGGAGCGCAGAACAAATTGTGCAGTTTAAGCGTATCACGCGGCTCATTGTTTTCCCCGTCGGTGGGAGTTTATTTGAAATGTCCTCGTCCGTCTCCGTGGCGACGGAGGTAATCAGACGCGTCTGCCGGGGACGCGTCTGCTGTTTGTCCGCTTAATTGGGTCTAATTTGATAACTACTTGGCGGATTCGCCGGTGCTTAGTTTTTCGCCCCGGTAATGTCTGTTCTGTCTATTTTGAATAAACACTCCCAAATTGAAACCAGGTTCCCGGGGACTGTACCGTCTGGGGTTCTTCTGTATGGGAAAGTTCCGTTCGCGGTTGCGGTTTGAATTTGGGCCAGGGTTATCCAAAACACCTGTCGTTGCCCTTTGCAGTTCTTATGATGATGATGATGGTTGTCCTCCTCCTCATCGTTATCAGCATCATATTCTTCATCACTATTATGCTCATCATCACCATCACTGTTTTTTATGTCATCAAACTCTTCCTCATCAGGATTCTTGGCATCATCCAGTCTGATGATGGCGTCCTCATCATCACCATCATCATCACGTTATTGTGATAAATTGAAATGTCTTGGTGAGGTTTAGCCCATCACCTGAAGAATGCCCCTGTCTGAACAGGGTCAGGGTCTTGGGTCACAGGGCTTTCCAATTTGCTGTCATGCCTTTTGGTCTGTAAAAGTGCTCCCTGTAACACTTTATCAACATTTCAACAACATCTTCTCAGGCATCATAATCCCTGTTGCTAGATTACAACTGTGATACACCTTTCATCACCTCTCAGTGCTTCCATGCTTTGCTGGAAAGTGAAAAATTGGCACATAAGCACGAGACATACCGCGCTAATGCACAAACTCTGCTGTGCGGAGAATGGTGGAGGAACTTTAAACTCGGAGTGACTTTTACACGCAGAGTTCAGAGAAGTATTAAGAGATTAAGATGAATGTTTCTCGCTTTCAATGGGAACCAATAGGAATCCAAGGGCAACATCTGGAACAGCATCTGGCCTGAGGACTAACAGATAGAAAGAGGAAGGTGTCCGAGGAACTGCTGGACAGTTAAATGGGTCCTGGCATCTGTTTTCTGTTAAACGTCAAAACTAAGTTGTTGACATTTAAAATCTGAAATAGAAATCTTCATTTCAACAATATAAGGCTATGTCTACCCCCCGCAAAGAGAATTGGAAGAGTTTTAAAATACAGCTTTACACATTAAACACTGTTTTAATACATACGTTGTGTGTAAAAAACAAAAAAAGTTTTCGGATGCAAAAAATAGTTTTAGGGGTTACCACTTTGGTACAGGAGCCGAATGTCAAAATGCACATTGCAAAACGTTCAGAAGACTATAATATTTCTGGACTGGGATGCAGATATTTGATTTTATTTTTTTCTTTCTTTCTGTCTTTGACCTGAGAAAATACCGGAGACCATGGCCCGAAAAATAGGATGTATGCTCAAAGTGCACTCTCTGTAGCATGGCCTGGTTATTAACTGCCCGGGGTTCTGGGAACCTACTCCTACAGGAACTGCAGGAGCTGTACTGTACGAGCTACCCCACAGGTTTTAACTGCGAGCAGTGTAACATGGCTCAGTTTGAACTGCAAACAACCAATGTTTTTTGGAAGATAATTAATTTAGCTGATATTGCACACTTCATTCTTAACTTGAGTATTTTATATGTATTTATATAAAATTATATGTAACATATATATATATGTAACATTCTCTGTATATTTGAGTGTACATATATTACATTTTCAATAACTTGTCTTCAAAATAAAGATAACACTGAGTAAGACTTAAAAAAAACTTAACGCATGCTTAACTTTATTACTCAAAGTTAAGCGCAGGACCGCACAGTAATTAGATTACGACCGGCCCCCTGTTGGCAGTAAAGAGGACGGCCGTGGGGCACACACCGGTGTGTGGAGCACACTGCAGCCCCCCCAGAGCCCCCCCCTCCCCCCATTTGGAGGCCCCCCCCCCCCCCCCCCCCCCCCCAAGGGCCTGACTGGAGCTGGAGTCAAACGGCACTCTCCGGGCTTGGGTTACACAGGCCCTCAGCTGTGTGAAGGGGGCTGAGAAAATGCTTTAATGTAGTCACAACAGGGGAGACGAAGCCAAAGGAAACAGAGCCGGAATGACTTCCATAACAGGATGACAGGGCTACATATTGGCTCGGACCACACACACAAACACCCAAGCCCACCCCCACCCCCTAAAGCTCCTTCATCTCTCAATCCGGACCCCCGATAGTGAAAGATATCGAACTGCGCGGAGACAAAAACTCTTTCTTACTCGGCGCTCTGTGAATTTGGGGGGGGGGGGGGGGGGTAAAAGGGGGGGCGGAGGGGGAGGTGGTGCGGCAACAGCGATGAATTCTCACCAACGGTCACGTGGGCCCGGGCCATAACTCACCGCTCACCGCTGGTGTGTTTTTTTTTTTTTCGGGTAGCGCTCAGCCACCGCTGACAGGGCCCGGTTGCCGCGACGATGAAAACACTCTAAATTAAACGGAACGTCGGGCCGCAGCAGTGTTCTGGAACCACCTCGTTTATTACTCTCGGGGCGCAGGAAGTCTCGTCCCGGGTGATATATGGGTGTTGTGTCTGGCACGGGAAGTCCAGGAACGACCCAGCGTACAGCGTGTGAGTCTGCTGCTGCTTCGCTAACGCATTTACGGATGCTATTCGTCCGCATAATACAATTTCAATTTTTTCAATCTTCATGTGATATTTCCCAAAATGTAAAAAAAAAAGAATGGAATCTTTTGTAATTGCTTTTGGCTTTGATTTCAAGTGTATTCCGTTATTTTTTATGAGATACAAACTCAGCACATTAAAAATCTCAGTATAAAATCTGACATATATTGCTATCATCATTGATATTATTTAGTGAACTTTTAAGTTTGAAATTTTTCTATGCCGTTTTACAACATACAAATTAATTACATATCCCCAAATGGAATTAAAAATGTAAAATGAAAACACATTATAAAGCACATACACATTTAAAAAGAGATATGATAATTATATTATTTTGCTGATTGAGCAATAAATAAAAAGCACCCTAAGGGAAGATAAATTAGGACTACCACTGTACGTTTTGAAATACATGTTAAGTTCATGCAGTCTTTATATAACATGCACGCATGTATTTTTATGGGCTTCTCTGTTGAGTCTCTTTCAGCACAGCCTAATCACATGATTAATGACTACCATTGGACCCCCCAGTCAGAAGTCAAGTGTTTTCACTGGTCTCTGTTTGGACAGGGACCTCTGAGGATGCGGTGTGGAGGGTCGACCAGCAGGGGGCACTCTCTCGTCTCTGAGCCTTTGGCCACAGGTGTGAGCATTGGGCAATTAGTGAGTACTGCTTGTTTCCTGACCTGGGTTTATATGGACATGGGGAATTTCTACCCAAGATCACACAAAGAGTTTGGTTTCAAAACTAGATATGCAAATTTTTTGTGGTAAAATCTTGCCTGAAATTCATTACTCAACAGTATTTTTCTGTAAAAATACAGAAAATTCAATCTTCAAAACTATGATTATTTTTAAAGTAAAGAACGCAGGAATGGGTAATACATTTTCAAAAGTAGCAAAAAAGAGTTTTCAGTTTATGTAACAGTTTTATAAGAGTAGTAGTGGTGGATATCTTGTTTTGCAACAGAACACTTTTTATTTATAACACTTCATGTAATTTCATGTAATGGCCAGTTCTGACTAATTCTTTGTTCCTGAGTTTAGCTTCTGAATTGACTCTCAGTGTTGATTTATCTGCTCAAAACCATTGCAAGCGTGGAGTCCACCCGGTGCAGCGCAGGGATAGGATGAAGCTAAAGAACCACGGTCGCTAGCCAGACGTTTTTCACAGAAATGAAAAAAGGGAATTTTAAATGTGCTGTAAAATACTTAGATATTTCACCCCATCAGTGGAATGTAGCAGTTCCACCCCCCCCCCCCCACCCCCCATTCCCCCACCCAAATCCTGGACTGCTTTCACATTCTATCAAAAAACGTGTGCAAGTGATAATCTTTTTAAAGGTGCACTTTGGGCCGTTAAGGTTTTGCCATTCATGCTAGACCGAGACGCAGTAAAAGATCTGACCTGGAGTGCCGCTTGGGAAAGGTGTTTCCAGTGGAGATCCATGTGCTGTGTTTCCTAAGGGCTCTGCTGAAGTTTGGGGGGGGGATGGACAATGGAGCCTTTATGAACCGGGTTATCATGAGGAATCTTTTTTTTTCCCTGCCTACGCAACAGCATGGGGGTTTAACTCTCAGGAGAAATTAAATAAAGATGCGTTTATGAAGATAAAGATACTGCCATTTGATGATGGCTGGGTTTCCCAACATTCCCTTGATCAAAATGGACACAAGTTGTTGTTTATCAGTTTAAGTGCATGTGTGGTGCAACCATGAAGAAGACATATTCACAAAAGATCTGTGAGCTATGGCTTTAAATCATCAAGTTTCTGCTTGAGTAACTTGGTGTCAACAGAGTGTTTTTAGTAATACAGCCTATATTCAAAGCAATTAATTAAGTTGTTAATTAAGACATTTAATAATGAATTAATTGTTGAAAATTATCTATTGTCATCAGAACAATTATTCACCTAACTGAACTCTGTCATTTGAGATTAATTGTTGCCCTAAATGTGTGTGCTTTGTGTGTACATTTTATTTTATGTTTTTAACTCTCCCAAAACTGTCATTTTCTTCCTTTGTAAATAGAATCAGCAAATGAGAACCGCTCAAGAGCCTTGTGGGTTTGTGCTGGTTTTGTCATCTGTCCCCTTCAGCACCATCATATATCCAGCCCCCGACGTTCTCATAGCTGACCCCATGACCCCTGACCTCTCACCTCTCCGGGCCTGACGATGTCACCATTTGGCTGAGCCACGGATGCCCTCGCCAAATTGTACGGCGGGGCCCCCTTTTCCCAGCGCTGGCCCCTTTGATGGCTTCTCGAATGTCACCGTTGTCACTGTACCGACAGACGCGGGACGTGTCCGCCCGGCTTCTTTTCGCCCCGCCGATTCGCGGGGTTTGACACGGGGCGACGGGGCGAGCGGAAGGAACCGGAAAGGCGGCCTAATAAGCGTGCACTGAGGAACGGCACATTAAAACACAGCCCCTCGTGTGGGTAGGGTTTTAAACAGCTGTTTCTGGACCCCCCCCCCCCCAAACTCACCCCCCAGCTCGGGGAACGTACCCCACAGGACAGTCAGCCTGTATGAACGACTCACACAAACAGATCACAGCCTCAGAGCTTATGGCTCTTTTATCATTCACCCTTTCAAAAGTAGGTTTTAAAAAGAACCTTTCTTCAGTGTTCTGTCAGTGTTCTAGAACTCCATTGCTTTCGGTTGCCAGCGGTGATTGTGACATCAGCATTAGAATGTTCAGTGAAGAACATCTTAGGCCTACTTTTTTTTTTTTACTCCTTTAAAGGACACATAATGGTTCAGAACGCGCAGGCATACGATCGCGACGATAGCGAGGCCGGCTGATTGGCCGAGCTCGCGCGGCCCATTAAAAATGGTGGCCGGACGTCGTTCTGAGGGAGAATGGGATCTTTGTGCTGGAGGACGGCGTCGGGCATCTGTGCCGGTGTTTGGTTAGAGAGCTGCCGGTCGGTAAAGGAGGCCGTCTGAACTCCTGAGGTGGTGTGAGCTAGGGGAGGAGAGGGAAAGTGGGGATGTGTTTGGAGAGGAGGGAAGAATGAAGGTGGGAAGGGGGGACGGAGGGGTGGAGGGGTAGGCGGGTGGGGCGGGCCAGGGCGGAGGGGTGGTGGAGGTACCACCGATTTCTTTCAAGGCCTATCCAGCAACCTTTGATATCTTAAACCGGGGAAAACAGAAGGAGGTAAAGTCAAGATGCCGTACGAGGGCCCGCGGCAGATCTGGAGGGGAGGCTGGGGGGCTGGGGGGCTGGGGGGGGGACGCCACTTCCCCACAAACATCCCCGCGCGCCCCCTGCCGCGCCATCCGATTTTGAGCGGCGGCCAAGAGCGGTCGGCGCTGTCGCCACCGGGCGGGGAGAACAGCGTGGCGTCGCTTTTCAACATCACATGTGGCGGCAGCGTGCGCCCCGCGAAGCCTGACCCGCCGAGCCAGAGGCGCAACGCGTTTTAGCGGGAGGAACGCGGCGGAACACGGCGATCGCGACCGGGCCGGTCCGCACACCGCCGGCAAACGTGCCGTCCCCCCGATCGCGCGAGAGCTCGGCAGGTTTAGAAACGTCATTAATGAACAATTAAAAACTCGGGGGGGGAGGGGGGGGGGCAGGTAAATTTTTCGAGCCACACCAAACAAAAATCATGCGGGTTTACAGGCCTGTTTGGTACGGTTTCGTGTTTAGCTCAAACGCAGGGGAAGGCCGACGTTCTTAGTCCTCGCAGAACTCCAGGAGTCCCGCCTCTTCAACACCTGGTTATTTCCCAGGCGTGAGGACGAGCTGAACCAGCGGCAACAGCGAATGAAGTCCCGGGGGAACGGAAGACATTTCCTGTTGTGCTGAGAGAGTGAGGTTTTCACAGACCTGGCAATGGGTGGAGCACCAGTGAGCTGTCTGCCACTGACTTGTTGGAAGGAACCAATCAAAATACTTATCCTTCTGCAGCAAAACACAGTGATTGGCTGAAATTAATCACTATATATCATATGCCACCATTTTTTGGTTTCAAAATGCAGGACAAAAATTGAACAGTGTCGGGTTGGCCAAAGTCAGAATCCGTTTTCCAGTAACAATTTACTGTTTAATCCACATCTTAATTCTAGCTGTCAGATTATATGGACCCATCAAGGAACACTCATTGGAGTTAAACATATTCTATCAGAGTTGACCAAACATTAGAAACAAATTGTACGAGACCTGGAGATTTCCCATCATGCACTGCACCATTCCCCATCACCTGAGCTCTCTGGGCTGGGTTTCAGTTGGCCGACGTTAAGGCAGAAGGACAGTGACGCGTGAACACCGGGAGCATTTGGAGGCCGTCCGGGGGAGTAGCCTCGCAGTCCCAGCATCTGTCAGCGTGCGGTCTTGCTTTGGCTGCTACGCACCAGCGTTTAGGCTGACTGGTTTCCAGCTTTGCTTCTCCCCGGTGGCTGACTGCTCTGAGCACATCACACTGTGCGGAGCGGACGCATGGCTTCCATCTCCTTGTTCGCGCCAGTTGGCCTTAACTGGTGCGTTACCTTCACTCCTGAAACACCTTGAGATCTAAATGAACAGTGGTGTATGATGACAAATGTGCGACGTGTGCCTGTAATTCTACAGGCAAACTGCAGAATGGCTCTGGACAAGCCAGTTTGAGATCAAGGCCGAGGGGGTCGTCCAGGTAAGGCGGTGGGCGCAAACCCTCCAGCTTCCCAGGGAGAGAAGCGATGTGTACACAAGGCTGGCATTTCTTTCTTTTTTTTTTTGTTTTTTTTTTTTTCAAAGGGGCTCGGAACAATATCCGTTCTGATGTGGTTTTTCGCCGGGAGGTTTTGAGATTACTTTATTGCCCCCAGGATTCCAGGAAATATCTCGCTTCAACTTCCTCCGGTCAGGAGGATAAAAGTGTGTCTGTGAGGGAGGGGGGGTGAGGTGGGGGGGGGGCTTCCATGAAAGAATTCCCTGTGCCGCCCCATGTTTCTCATCCGCCGAGAAAATGTTTAGCTAGAACGCCTCTCGTCTCCTGTTCTTTTATTTTTAGCTCCACCAAAGGCTTATCTTTCCCCTCTCCCAGGCTCCCGCATGAGCGTATTACAAATTCACACTTTGAGTCTTCTCCGGTGAGATCGCATCGGACGCTCGACGTTGTCTTTTTTTGACTGGGGGATTTGGGTTAGGGGTTCGACGTGGGGGGGGGGGGTTTGAGGTTAGGGGAGTTACGCTGTTGTGTGAGCGTTGGCAAGACAGTCGGACACCTTAGTCATCCTTACTGGAAAGGTTGAGCAACTCGGCTGAAGTTTATTTTACTGCGACAGGGATAGCGTGTGTGCGTGCGCATGTGTGCTAATCAATGTCGCATGGTCCATGTTTTGCCGTCCCCTCCCGCGTTGCTGCAGCTGTTAACGCGTGTGATTGTGGCGCCTCTCTCGCCGCCGTTCTAAAGAACACTCATCGTTCCGGAATTCCACAGGCTGTATCGGTCAACGGGCAAGCTCAATTGGACCATTCTTTTTATTTAGACTATAAGAGCTTAGAGCTGGGGTCCTCAATGTTATCCAGAAAGGGCCAGTGTAGGTGCAGGCTTTTGTTTCAACCAAGCAGTTGCACACTTGATGCCACATTGGTGTTGGGTGAGGTGAGTTCCCTCTCATCACTGTAAGCACTTTGAGTGTTCAGAAAGGTGCTATATAAATGCGATGATTCATTCCTTCATTCATTCATTCATTCATTCACTAATCAACCACCAGAGTCTCTGCTAAGGACCTCGATTGGTAGATTCAAGTGTGTAACTGCTTGATCGAAACAAAGGTATACGTACAGTTTGAAATGAGTGCTCTGTGGACAGGTGACAGGGATAGCGCTGATTTCTGGTGTCGTGGGGAGGTGGGGGGGGGGGCATTTTGGCGGGACATGTGCTTTTCTCCTCACGAATGTTCAGCTTTTGCCACAACTTCCTGCATTCGGCACGTCTGTGCTGCTGCATGCGTGCACCGTAAATCACAACCCCGCCCCCCCCTCACCCCCCCCCCCCCCCCCCCGGGCACACACACGTGGGCTCGGTCGAAACGACACGCTGTAAACTTTTACACGCGCACTCGTCCACATAATTATGCAATTAATTTTCACTTAGTCCGGCAGAAACGGGGATAATGAAATCTCCACCGGTGTCGCGTTACACGCCAGGGGTCAGAGGTCAATTTCCTGTTTGGATAAGCAGAGGTTTTAAAGAGGAGAATTTTTTTTAAAAACATCTTTTTGGATCTCTCCCTTCTGCACCCTCCCCAATATTTTAAAATTTTCAGCTGGGGTACAAGATGAGGGTGGGGGGGGGGGGGGGCGAGGCGATGGAATTTCACTTTGCCGTTTGCCCCCCTGATGAAAGCAGCAGATGGGGAGGGAGAGTCGGGGCTTTTTTGTGATGCAGGTGTAGCCTGCCACCTCAGGGCCAGTTTTACACGGATGTGCTGTTTTGGTGGGCCCCCGTGGCTGTGGTGCCCCCCCCCCAGATCAGGACCCCCTCCCTAATTAAAGGCAGAATCGGAGAGGTCACAGAGCCTGCAGGAGCTGACCTTGCAAGAAGAGAGGATGAGAAGAGGAAAAGATGAAGATAAAAAAAGAAAAATGTGAGTCAAATCTGGCATTTTTAAATTGGCTTTCAGTCCCACCATCGAGATCTGAGAGCCACATTGGATGTTTTCGGAGGTAGACAGATATCTACTGTCAAGGCTAAAAAATGCTTAGTTTTCATAATTGCTTTGTTCTCGCTAGCTAACGTTTTGAAAAGGTAATCATGTAATCTAAGGATAATTGCAGTTACTTTGCATGCAAAAATGCAAAAAATGCTTTAATTTATGGGCATTTAGCAGGTGCTCTTAGAAATAACAACTCACAATGCTACTACAGCGCCATATTAAAATATCTGAATAATTTTCCTAGCAAAGTACCAAAATAGCGAATATAATCAGACAGTGACAGCCTGTTAAACAGTTAAACCAGAAGAGGGGACCCCCACCACACCCCCCAGCAACATTGGGGACCACCTCTGTCACTTTCGGGGTGTGATATACGACGCTGTCCATCTAATGCACACAGCAGAAGTACCCCCCCATTTAAGATTGGGGGGGGGGGCAGGGGGCAGGTGTTCCAACCCCCCTCCCACCCCACCCAGGGAGGGTGAGGTGACCCCATTGAGGAGACGAATGTGGACCTCACCTACAGCCCTCACATCAGCACAGACTGCGATTTACAGCCCCCCCCCCCACACCAAAACCACCCCCCCCCCCCCCCCGAGGTCTGACCTGTCCCAGTGGCCGACTGCTGGATAGCTCATCCCTGTGTTTCCCCCATTAAGGAGGCTGCCCAGTTGACCATTGTGGCCCATGTGGGGCAGTGGGCCAGTGGGTTGATGTTATGGCCCTGGGGTCCTAGAGCCACCAGCTGGGGGCCGACAAACTGCCCCCTGATCTGGGGAGGGGGTGGCAGGCGGGGGAAAGAGGGGTCTCAATTTCATAACTAAGTCCTTGTTTTGCTTCTTCCTCCCGGTATCCTGGGGAAAGGTTTTCCCAAAACCCTCTTCCTCCTGAGGGAGTTTAGCTCCGGCTCAGCTCCTCGTTAGCCATGTTTTGATTGAGCTGTCAACTCAACACGAGCCTGGAAGTGACATCAGTCATCAGCGATGCAAGATTTTTGATGCTTCTGAAAGAAATGTGGTTCTGGAATTCTAATGACAGAAATATGATGTAAATTCAAATTATGGTTCTGATGAAGGCCAGGGAGTCCAAAATGCCTCCGCATTTGTTGTTTGAGTAACATTGAGTTTAGCTCAAGGGAGTCATAGTCAAAAATTACTGTCCTTTGCATCTCTACAGACTCTATGGACCCTTTTTCCAAACCTGTAAATTGATTTTTTTAGTGTCGTGGTACCAACACTTATTTAATTAACAACTAAACTCATATTATCCCTACTCCTTTTTACCCCTTTAAACAAAAATCCCAAATTTTAAGTAACATTAAAAGCACTGAACTCGTCGTCTCAAACAGAAGCTGCACTGCGAGGGATATATTTAGCCTTTTATAGACTCGTTTATTTAAAGAAAGGGGAACGATCCTTGAGCGGTAACCAAGGCGATGAGTGACACGCGGCCACAATTACCTGCTTCAGGGAGTTAAACAACCAGCGAGGGCGGAGCTAAGCCTGACGTACAAAAAAAAAAAAAACAAATCAGAGAGATGGTGGTAATTTGGCAGTGAGATGGTAACAGAGAAAGTATTTAGGCATTGCACATGCGATTATAAGGTTGTATAAAAGTCAATTAGTGAGTGAGCGGTGTCGTTAAAAAAAAAAAAACACACCGCTGGGCTTCACTGTAATTATCCTGTCACATGAAGTGTCATGTAGATTAAACAGTACACGCTGTTTTAATTACTGAAATATGATAATTAACACCGTCTTAATGAAGGGTTGCTGTGTGGCTCGTACTGTGAGTACACTGTGTAGTGACCCACCCTGAATGTGCCTTTCAATTTGAGAAAAAAGAGGAAAGAATCAGGGATTTTGCTAAAAATCCTCAATAAAATTATATAAAAATATATGTTTACTTGCAGCACTTTGACGTAAATTGGTTTAGAGGTTTTGTTTTGTGAAAAATACAAAAGTGAGTTTTGAAAATACACTGTAAGTTATATCTATATAATAAGGCAATACTGAGCAGTGAAAATCACAGGATGGTTCAGAGTTAGGCAGTTCTGCTCACTGCGGTGTATACAGGGCCACATAGTGCCCTCTATAAACGAAGAGTGACTAGTGTTCCATATAATAAAAATATGCTGCTAATTGTTGTATGTTCAAAAATAACAGGAATTGCCAACCCACAAACCAAGACTTCAGACCGCTGCCAAACGTGTCTCCATGGCGATAGTTGTGTAACATTACACCTCGGTTGCACAAATTTGAGGAATAAAGCACCCGTCCCACGTGGAATGGCCTCATGTGAACTGAACCCACCTTCTACAACTTCGGCATTTGACAGATATTTTTGGCCATAGCAGCTAACCAAAGGCTGTAACAATACAGTCGTAATACAATAAGCCATTTGCATTGGCCGGGAATCGAACCCAGGCCTCCCGCGTGGCAGGCGAGAATTCTACCACTGAACCACCAATGCTTATGCATGGCACTGCCATTCCAGTCTCGGAGGCCAACTTTAGCCAAAACTCTGACCATGTGGCATCTAATGCAGCCCTTACACATCTAATAATAAAACGGTTGACTGTAGAAGTGTCCACAGGGTGGGAGACCATGTGTTTACTGGGCTTGTACTGACACAATGTGAGAGGAGTTTAAAAGCCTGCGGCCTTGCCACTCTCTCTTCCCCTATCTCTCCCTCTCTCCCTCTCTCTTCCCCTGTCTCTCTCTTCCCCCCTCTCTCTTTCCCTCTCCCACTCTCCCTCTCTCTCTCTCTCTCCCTTTCTCCCTCCCTCTCCCTCTCTCCCACTCTCCCTCTCTCTCTCTCCCTCGCCCCTTTATTTCAGAGCCGCTTGTTAGCGCTGCGCGAGAGGAGCTCCATCACTCTGTAATCATGGCGCGCGGGAGGCCGCCGCCCACTCTCCACACACACGGCTCGCTCACGCGCGTCTGGAAAACGGGTTAAAAAGTGAGCAGCATCTGTCCAAACCGGTGGCCCGAGGGGCAGCTTCTCTCCAGTCAGTCATCAATACATTCCTCGATTTAAAATAGCCAGCGCCATTTTGACACAGCAGGTTAAATTACTTTACCATGACCGCAACATTACTGCTGAATTACGAACACATTCACATGTATTTATTCTAATTTATTCCGAGTGCGCAGCAGTAGGCATGAATATATAAGTTTATTCTACAGCCTTGATGTATTTACCGAAAAACATTACAAACAACAAAACTCTGTTTAGTTTAGGTTCAGGATTCAGAATATACAACATTGTTACCGTGTTCTGACTGTTCTGAGCATTTATGCACCTTTCTCCTGAGCTATGAAATGTATGTAATAATTATTATGATAATGCTCTCCATGATATTCCACTGTGAAGCCCTTTGAGTTGCTTGATTATTATTAATATCATCAGAATCACCATCATCATAAATATATTATGATTATAGCCGTAGTTATTAAGGCCAAACCTGTACAGTAGAAGGAAACTGCTGACCAAAGCCTAACACCTATCTTTTAACAAATGTTAAAAATAAGAAATTATTAAAAGCTGAATGCTGATATGCTGTTTTTTGAGATGTTCTTTAAACATTTCATCCAAAATCCTGAATGGTGTAAAATCCAAAATGTCAGACTTTATACACGCAGTTGGCCAATTTTTTCCTTGTGTCAGAATTTTGAGACTCTGGTATGCAGCAGTAGTCTGTATTTCCAGGTGTCTGTTACAGCGCCACCATGTGGCCAGTTTGGCACAATATTGGCATGAGACCCGTATTCCCATCTCTGTAAACATAACAATTTTGGTGACATTTAATAAACTCTTATGGATTTTAAAGCTATATCTGACAAAGACTGGTGGACAACAATAGCTATCCTAAGTAAACATTATTATTGTTATTATTATTTTACATTACATTACATTACAGGCATTTAGCAGACGCTCTTACCCAGAGCGACTTACACAACTTTTACATTTTATTATTATTATCGTCATTAATAATATCGTCATAGTCATTATTATTATTATGCCAATATAACAGTAATACTACAAATAAATAATAAGTAATGTAAAATGTCCCCTGAAGTAGGCTAAAATGACTCACATGGAAGCTGGGATGATGAGGGCAATGCGTTTACCCGCCATCGTGTTTACGGCGGTCTCTCTCACTGTAATGGGGTCAGGGCCGAAGCGCCTGCCACAGGTTATTAAGGGCAGCGCTTAGGGCTGTAGCCATCAGTTCCCATCATTTATCAGGTTAAATGTGCTGCAGAAGACTGGAGGTGGGGGGGCGGGGTCACCGCGAGTCAGTGGCCCCCTCCCTAGAGCCGTGTATGCCGGGGTCACTAGCTGCCAATGTTTACGCGTTGCCTCTCGACGGCCCGCGCGCGCGGTCTAATTGTTTAACGTTCCTGTGATCGCTTCCATCAGCACCTTGCAAATGGCACGGGCTGCCATTTATCTGCGTCAAGAGGAACACCCGGCAAATGCCTCAAGACCAAAACGACTCAAAAGGAAAACCTGACACGTGTTTTTTCCCCTCTAGCACAAGGTGCTGGGTAGAGGGAGTGGGGGGGGGGGGGGGTACTGCGCTCATATTTCTTTATTTAGACTTCTCCTAAATTTTTGTGTGCTTTGTGCTAAACTGCAATGACATAATCAGCAATAATAACTCCTGCGGTAGGCTAATGACGGCTACGGCCGAACTGATCAAGGGGGGAAAAAACAAGCGTAAAAGACCAAAACAACCTTATAAAGACCAAATGTGTGCAACGCAAGCCTTTCGGCCCTTTACACTCGGTTGTCACAAGTTTCTGTAATTCAAACATATTTTTCATATGCAATCACATTCATCCCAGATGTAAGATTTTGCACATGGTCGCGCGACTATTAAAATCCGATTCTCTACATTAAAACAAAACTTTAATGAGATCGCGTTCCTTACAGACAGAGCCAAAATGTTCCCCTTGGGTTTTAGGGCTGGTTTTTTATATTTTTTTTACGAGGCCATGTTTCGTTTGCCGAGGGCTACGACATGCGATAAGGTCGGTGACATCACAGTCAGTCATCCCCCAACAAAGAAAAATATCTTCAAAGAAAAACAATCGCTTATAGTGATGCGTTGGCGTTTTTAGTCTGCGAACAGAACAGTGTGTCGATGGCGTGGATAAAAGTTCCGAAGAATGGAAAAATCATTCGTTATATGAAGACTAAAGCAGACGCGCGCGCGCCTTCGCCTGTACTATTGCCCCTACCCAATCATAACTTTGATATAGGTCACAGAAGAGCTATAACCTGATGAACGCACATCACACCCTGCACATCAATTCTGCTCGGCTAGCGGGGAGTCGGATGGACAAAATTAAGATTATTAATTTACAGAGAAACAACCGACGTAGGTCTCAGTTTGAGTCCAGCTTTTTTTTTGTTTTGAGCCTTGAAAGAGTCTCAGTGTAGGTTTTCGAGGACGTCCCTGTTTATGCGCTCTCTGACCGACTCTTGTTAGTGTGTGCGGGTCCAAGAATTACATACTTGTTGCTGTAATTCCCACTTCTGCCTCAAGAGGGCCTCCTGATGTTGACTTGACCTTACTCAGTGGAGAAACTTCTTGCTGTCATCATCGTAATGATGCACTTTGCAAGGTTACCCGGTTAGGTTTGCAGAGGGGAAAGACACGCTTAAAAAAAAAAAACTTTTCATTTGAATTCTTGCAGATTATTACGCAGGTCAGATTTACATGCGTTTACGTTGAATTACATATTTGTGAAGTGTAACTCTCCCAATGCAGATAATTGCATGCTATTATATACCACTGTTTATTGAATAAAAATGTTGGAGCGTTATTCATTTATGGCCCATTTTATGTTTCATTTATGCAAAGCAAAACGCTCAGTGCTAAATCTGCTCTGTTATGCAAATTTTAGTGTGGTGGAGCGCATTTGACTCATAAAAGTTAACTGAAACTGAAAATTTAGCTATATATTTAACTCATAACTGTCAGCCATGCATTTTTATTTAATATTTATATTCCATACTGTCTTCGTCTCTGTTTATAGTTTTTATATTTTATATTTTTGGACCCCTTCCAAAAAAGTGTATATTAAAGCACCTTTATTTGAAAGCTGTTTAAAAACTTTATTCCACCTTACATTTTTTATGAGTTATTCCGTAAAGGAACTGAAACTGTTCTAAATCAAAACAAGTCTGTTATCTGGTTGAAAAAAACATCAACACAATACAAAGTAGATTTTTTAACAGTAAAGTCAAATAAATTACATGTGGTTTGTCTTCTGTAGAGTTTCATAGGAAGTTGAAGCAAGTCACAATGTTAAGTTACTCAGTCATTTCGGTCCATGTCAACGGTATGTGGACACTGGTCAAAGCTTTAAATTCCTCTGTTTCTTAATTCTGTTGAACTTTATTCTACTTTAAAAGCAGACCATTAAAATGTGTGGGACAGTTTTGCTCTGCTGGTTTCAAAAATAACTTCAACCAAAACCACAGTGTAGCCTACACTAAATTTCACCCCCGAAAAAATGCTTTAACCCGTGGAAGGAAATGCAATTATGTCAACATAAAACTTTTTAAGTCCGGGGCATTTTTATATTATTTAAATGGTCTTGTTATCCTTAGAAGTACTTTATTCTGAATTCCTTTCAAATTACCATAGTAAGCACCAAAAAATGGGGGAAAAAATTGAAAACAAACCAATAAAGTCAAATAAAAACCGCATCATTATTACGGATAAAGACAGAGAAAGAGAGAAGGGTAGTGAAATTAGCGCGAATTAAAAGCGGGTTCATGTGGACTGTGACCTCCCTGTAATAAATGTCCCGACCACAGGTAGATGTTGCGTGCTGTGTGGTCGCTCTTGCATGCATTTTTGCATGTGTTTCTTGCATGTGATTTTGAATGCTTTTTATTCAATGCATTTTATGCATGCATTTTTGCCTGTGTTTTCTGAATGCTTTTTATTGCTTGCATTTTTTACATGTGTTTCCTGCGTGCGATTTCGAACGCTTTTTATTCCTCGCATTTTTTTTTGCACGCATTTTCGCATCTCTTTTTGAATGATTTTTATCGCTCGCATTTTTTTGGGCGCATTTCTTGCACGTGTTTCTTGCCCTGCGTCTCCCAGTTCCTCAGCGAAACCCGCTGATCATCGCCTCCCTCTCTGCTTATTTGCCTTGCAGCTCCCGCTCCTTCTAACGGGACGGCGTGTTTGGGCTTCTGGTGGCGCGGGTGTTGAAAACCTGTTTACGTTCTCCGGCGGCCCTTCATTAAATCTCAGACCCCCAGTCAGTCGACGTTAAACAAACAGGGAGTGTCACAACGCTGTTTTGTGGGGGGGAGGGGGGGAGAGGGTAGCGGAAGTTCGGTGGCTGGCGTTAAAGGTGAAATCTATGCACCCCCCTTACCACCCCTCAAATCAAGGGCGTCGTTCACATCCGTCGGCACGCAGCTTGCGGTACTGCGCGCCCCGGGACAGAGTGGGGCGCGCTTTAATTTTCGAGCGCCTTAATGAGCCCATAACTAAAGGGGAGGAAGTTTCCCCAAATAAACGACAGCACGTGCCGGCTCTGACTCTCCCTCTCGGTAAGCGGGAAGCTGGCAGCCTGCTGACTGCCTCACGGTGACCCTTGACCCCGTCACAGTTACACGAGGGGGGAAAAAAAATTTACCACGTTGCAACTTTGTAAAAATAAAAAAAAGTGCAAAATGTCCCTCGGAGAGCCGTGCCGTATGGAAGCATTCAAGCCCCTGATTCGTTGCGCATACAGTTTAAAAAAAAAAATGCTCAAACCTCAGAAGACTATTTTTAAAAGTGTACGGTTTAAAATGAACGTGCCTGAACCAGGTATCTCCTCCACCAGCCCAAGTGTTTTCTTGTTATATTGCCAACGGCACAGTAAAAAAAAAAAAAAATCAAACGTAGTAGTGTTTCTTTAATGAAAAACAGATGAAGATTATAGAATACACTGAGAATTTTTATTTTTTTTTATTTTTTACAAGTACAGGTGTATTTATAAACCTGAAAATGTCTTTGGGGCTTCCTGCAATCTCGCAAAAAAGATTCCATTGTGATGTCATCTGCAGAGATTCCCTCTGATTGGTTTTTTAAAAAAAAGCAGAGCAACTAGCTCAGGGGGGAACTGTAACATTCTAGAATTGATATCTGGATTATCAATCTTACTGCCTATTTGGTCAGTTTTACCATCTTGTCTTCATGGGCGGATTCTTCTAAAATTAATCTATCTACCAGAGTCCTGTACTCTGTTCTTTGAATCCATATCAAATGCATTTTTCTATCACCAAGAGCTACAACATTTTTCTATCAATGCGGTGGGTGGCAGTTGCGAAAGTACTTTTCCAGTGGAAGCAATAGACATGCATTTCCATGTCCCTGACTATTATCTAAAATGTATATACAATTGACGATTAATATTAATTGACAATTAATCAATAAAGAGCCCCTTTCTCTGTATGACATGGACCACACATTACGTTGTTCTCCCTTTTTGGGATTAATGCATCCTTTTCCTAACTTAGTCTCTTCAACTTTATTCCTTCTAGCATCGACAGCCGTTGCCTTGGGAACAGCTGAGGCTTACCTGGTGCTCGTCTAAACGATCTCAGACAGGAGTGTGAACGCCATGGAAACAGCAGCCATGGCCTACTGAACAGCTGTCAGAACATATATTCTACGATTGCTTCAACAAATTATAGAAGAATATTTTTTTTTAAAAGAAGAAGAAAGATTAGTTTTCCTTATGTGAAGAAAAGGAAGTTGGATCCTGTTCGGTATTCACCTATAATACCTACATTTAGCCCCAAAATGCGATGCAGTTGCAGTACACATTCTTTTTATTCACTTTGATTTGTCGCCGGTGCTTTCTTAGTGGTTAGTGGAGCTCCTCCCTGTTTCTACTATAAGATGATATCTTTCATCACATAGGTGTATTTGGGGTTTCTTTTTTTTTTTTTGGGGAGGGGGGTGGCTAGTCTCAGGCAAGTCCTTTATCCTCCCCGGGTGGTTGTGCCTACCCCTGCCCCCCCCCTCTTTTTTCCCTTCATACATCTGTTCTGCCACCAGAGGAAAGGGGGACCCCCCCTGCCCCCCCCTCCACCCCCAGCTGGCCTGCAGACACTGCAAACACCTTCCCCCGGGAGTCGGGTTACCGGGTAACCACCAGGGCCAGACCGTACGCGCGGCGTCCACTCCCCGTCACCGCCCCCCACGAAAACGCGCACCTCCGAGAAGAGGCCGGTGTGGTCCGCTCTCACCCCAGTAAAACTGTCAGTCTTCCCCCACGTTAGCACCCCCTGGCCAGGTGGCATCTGTGGACATCGCACTCTTACGGCAAGCAGAAACGGTCCTTTTTTCTGTGCCATCAGGGGAGATCTCAGTCTTATCCTCCCAAGGCCTGGAAAATTTATTTTTGGACATGAGCCTCTGGTCTTAATCTCAAAAACATTACAACTGCAGGCTAATACTGTTCCTATTTAAAACTGTGCATTATGATTATAATGAAAATAATGACGGCAAAATAATTATAAGAAATTTGAAAATAAATATTGTGCTGCAGATTATAGTTTTAGATTCATTTTCCTACTTAAATTGAACCTCTTATTTTCCACAGTTTTTTATTTTTCAAAATGGCAGTTTAAAGTGGTGTGTGATGCTTGGGTGGTCGGGCATCCCCGTGGGCGACAGTACTGGTAAAGCCATCATGTCGTCATCAGGCTGGTAATGCCCCTCTCCTACTGAGACTGCAGTCCCCTCAGTACACACTCAGAGCACACAGATAATGAGCCTTTCCACACACACACACACACACATGCGCGCACACACACACACACACACACGCGCTCACACACACACACACTCTTTCTCTCACATACACACACACACACACAATGTACAGTGACACCAGACCTCACCGAAGAAGGCGGACCCTTTCCCTTTGAACACCGGGCACAGACTGTGGCAGTGTGACCTGCCATCTGTGGACTACAGCACACCAGGGTTCCCCTTCCTGGAAAAGGAAACACAAATATTAGCCTCTGAGCTAAATCCATTTGCTGATGGATCTCGGAGACGTTCGTACATTTGGTTCTACCGTGCCAACAGAGAGAAACTGACTGACGCTGTGACTTCCCCTGAAGATAGTGTGTCCTTCTCTTCCAAGGGAGAACCTCCAAGTGAGGGACCATCACTCATCGTGCATCAGTGATGAAATGAAACCACATAGTACTTTGTTTAAAGAGGAAACATTAGAAAGACATTTATCATTTTTTTGTGAACATTTTAAGAAGTTATTTTACATACTATCTTGTTACATTACCAAAGAAAAATCCAGCTTTATTTAGACATCATATCCCAACGGTATAATTGTCTAAATCTGAACATTTACATAAAATGTTCAGAAAAGGATTTATAACACACATATGAGAAAGGACAAAACCGAAGACACATGCTTTACTGGGCAAGACATAACTGAAATATAATACTCTCATAGCCTGGCCTGTAATTAAACAACATGTCTGAAAACCAGAAAAGCCAGCAATTAAAACAGGACTGCCATTTGCCTATAAGAAGATATGCAGAGAATGGCCACATAGAGAGCATATAGCAGAGCACATAACTACTGCAGTGTGTTAATGTAGCTTGCTTCCTTCACTCCACGATATCCTTGGTTATTTTGAGATATGAACCTGACAACTCTGGCAGAAACCCAGCAGCAATCGCAAACTCAGCCCCTCCTTCATTTAGGATAGAAAATGCAAAAGTGTTAAAAAAAGATGCAATTAAAGCTTTTAAAAAAAGCTGTAAGGGAGTTTTCTTGTCCTCTCTGGGTACGCAGGAAAGATTGCAGAGAGTTTGTGAATGTTGTTTTTTTTTTCCTCTCTTCGTTGAGTTTGTCCAGATCGTTTTGCTTGAGATACAAAGACGCCGAATGGTGTTGTAATGTTGTACTGACAAAGGCAAGAAATCATATTGCTTCCTCTCCAAAGCACAGGCGGCGTAGCCCAATTCAAAAGATATCCTGCCTTTCGGACGGCAGACAGTCAAATCAAAATAACCTTCGGCCTTTTTCAATCTAACCGCAAAAAAGTTTTTTGAAAGTGCTGGGTTTTCCATGAACAGCATTATGGGATTGCCAGTCGCTGAAAAGACTGACAGTTCTGTCTGCAGCTGCTGCACTCTAAATGTCTACATGTAAAACACATTTGATCATGTTATAAAAGACAGGACTTATATCCTATAGACCACTGGGCACAATTATGTGCAAAAAAATGAGTCAGTTGTTATAATGACATTTTATTGAAAATCTACCTTCATCCGACATTTACAAAAGTATAATCTTACTTCATAATCCATAAAAGAAATAGTGTTCCATAAGTTACAATTGAAGGAAATGAACACAAAACGTTTCATCAAAACCACTGGTACGGTATTTTTGTCAGGGGGGAGAGCAGAATGTGTGTGTGTGTGCGTACACAGTATATGTGTACTCTTTGTGTGTGTGTGTGTGTGTGTGCATACTGTGTGTGTGTGTATGGCGCAAAAGGGGTCATGAGAATCCCCCAATTTACTGGCGAAACGAGCACTAATCTGTCAGGCCGCACTCCCGCCCTGTGATAACTGCACCTCTCTGGAAGGAAGCGGGGGGGGGGGGAGGGCGATATCGGTACCACCTGATTCCAGCCAGTGTGGTGGCAGGCCCCATCTGGCACCTCACCCCCTCCCCCAAATTCCCCCCATTCCAACCCCCTCGCTGGGGGGGGGCTTATCACCCAACAGGGAGGATTCGGAGGCCCTGGGACCCCCATCCCACACCGGTCCCTGGAGGTGTCCCTATCGTGGCTTCTTATCTTTTTGGCTACAGGCTCCTTTCTCTCTCCCTTGGCGACAGTTACCATGGCGCCTGTTTCTCGGTACCCATCACCGGGCTGAAGGGGGAGGGCGGGAGGACTGCTTTCAGGGGGCAGTGATGGGTGTGGGGGGGGGGAGATAAAGCACCTCGAAATTAAGGAATCTTAACGAAGAGCTTTTACGAGGCGTCTGAGAGTCACCACTGGGGTCCCGGTGAGAGAGGCGAGAGAGAGAGGCCAGGCGCGTTTTTCGCGGAATCTAATTGGCCGCCCCAGTTTTCGCACGGTGGGGAAAACATGAGCTTATGGCCATAGCATCCCTGGCACTCGCACGCCTTCTGCCAAAACCGTATCGGGGAACAAAAAAAAAAACGTTTCGTCTGATGGGGAGGAATGGAGAAATCAACTCCAACTCCAACTCCAGCAGAAGAGGTGGAGGGACGTCTGTGCATACAACAAGGCTAAAACTGCGTATTACTAAATATTATTAAAAAAACAGGATTTATGTAAAAATCCTGTAATATTCTTTAATTCCTAAAACTTAAGTTTGTACAAACAGAAGATTGCATTACATTATATTTAGATATTTAGAACATATTTAGAATAGCAGCATTATTTTCACTTTAACCGTGCTGGAATTTAAGTTTTTTTAACAAGGATTTCCTGCGATACATTTTTTTCAATGGCAGTCCGTTTTCAAGGCCGCGTTCCGTGAAAAGAGCGAGTTTCTGAGACCCCCACATTCGCTACAGCTGATAACAGCCAGGGGAGACCTAAGCGTGAACAGAGAGAGAGAGAGAGAGAGAGAGAGAGAGAGAGAGGGAGAGAGAGGGAGAGAGAGAGAGGGAGAGAGAGGGAGAGAGAGAGAGAGAGAGAGAGAGAGAGGGGGAGAGAGAGAGAGAGAGAGGGAGAGAGAGGGAGAGAGAGGGAGAGAGAGAGAGAGAGAGAGAGAGAGAGGGCATTTCCACGTAATAATTAACACCCTAATTATCTTATGACGTCCCGATTCCCCCCCCCCCCCAAAATCCCATCGTCCTCTCCCCCAGAGGGTTGCCACGGTGATACATGACACCGGCGTAGCCTTTGATGTAGCCGCCAGGAGAGTCGGGGCAGCCCAGATAGTGAGCGGGGGCGGGGGGGGGGGGGGGGGGGGGGGGGGGGGGGACTGATGAGGCCTTCTCCCTAAATAATTTTTATGATTACTGTATGTAATACCAGAGATCTATTTACAGACTTCAAGTAAATATCTACAGCTGGAGTCTTAATGGCTGAAGTGGTTAAGAGCAGGTATTCCACGCCAGCTGAACCTGCGATATCAGGCCCATCGGCTGCCGGGCCTCGGAGGCGTTATGTGAGTCAGGCCTAAATCGCTTCACCGTTTTTAAAACCTCGATTAGCCTGGGTGAGCACGGCCGTCCCGTGAGCTGAACGAGCGGGGGTCCTGGCCCCCCCGGGTGCGGGCGCTGCCCGACACCCCCGCAGAGATAAGGGGGCGGCGGCCGTCCGCTTGGCGGTATCTCCGCGGGCCCCGGAGCGCTGCACTTACCGCCGATAACGCCGCGGAGCGGAGAGGGACGTCTCCGCCGCGCCCCGCCCCGCCCCGCCCGTGATACGGCCGCGCGAAGGCGACGCGCGCTAGCGCTAATCCAGGAAACACGGCGGTGTTACGCCTTATCATATCCTGGGGGGGGGGGGGGGAGAGAGGGAGAGGGAGGGAGAGGGAGGGAGAGAGAGGGAGAGAGAGAGAGGCAGAGAGGGGGAGAGAGGGGCAGAGAGGGGGAGAGAGAGGGAGAGAGAGGCAGAGAGGGGGAGAGAGGGGCAGAGAGGGGGAGAGAGAGGGAGAGAGAGGCAGAGAGGGGGAGAGAGGGGCAGAGAGGGGCAGAGAGGGGGAGAGGGAAGGAGAGAGAAAGAGAGGCAGAGAGAGAGATAGAGAGAGAAAGAGAGAGGGGGGAAGAGAGAGAGGAATGAACCTTGTAACCAGTTGAAGAACGTACTGCCAGTTAAAGTGCTCAACAGACGATAAGCACTGTAATATTTTCAAAGCCATTAATTACAATAAATGTAATATTATGGTGTTTGAATTATTACATAATTTTGTTATCACAAGTCCTGTCGAACTTACACGAGACAGAGTTAAATGTAAACGTTGATTTAGCTGCCTTTGTAGCACAGACTGAAATTGTGTAATAAGACTGTACAAGGGCTGGGGGCAGGGGTGGGGGTCGGGGGGGCGATGTTGTAAAGTACATTTCAGTGAATACATCATGATGACACTGCGGACATACCACGTTCATTTGAAAAACAGCTTTGGACGGGCGACAGACCAGAAGCTGCGTCTATTTGTCATCTGAGTTAATCTGTGCAGTTATTCTTCGCATCATATCAAAGACATCTCTTTGTACCCCTCAACCCCTCCCCACCCCACCCCCCCCTCCACAATACTTATTTTAAACAGACCCTTTGATGACATCCCCTATGACATTTCTGCATGCCGTATTTATCTCTATGAAAAAAGAAAAACGTTTGTGTGCACAATGTAACTGACTGTACCGGCTTGCTCCCCCATCCACACCCCCCCCCCCCCCCCCAACCCCAACCTCGGCACCCGCCCCCCCTCCCCCATCACCCCCCTTGTCCCCCCAGTGGTGGAATGAAGTTCCCACGGTGGTAAGGGGAGAAGAATCGCTGGCCGTCTTCCAAAACAGACTCACCTCCTTCAGATCTCAGCTCCCCTCTCATCACCACCCCCCTATCACTCCTGTCTTATGTAATTAATTTATGTTTTTTTTTTGCGGTGTTTTTTCTGGTTTTATGGTTTTCGTGGGTGTTACCTCCGTGTATTTTTATTACGATCCTCGGTTGACGTAGTTCACTTACATTTAGCGATATAGAGATTTCGCACGTACTGCTTCTCGTATAACCGTAGTGTTCTCTCGCTATTGTAAGTTACTCCAGCCAAGAGCGGCTGGTACTGTAAGTGAATGTATTGTTAATGCAGTGCAATGTGATACCGCTAAATCCTAAATCAGGCTAACAAGGAGCGATAGGAACGCGGCTACCTCCTGTTTAGCGGTCGACCGCGAGATAAGGGGGTGTCATAAAAGGGACAGTGTGTGTGTGGGGGGGGGAACTGCGTCCGAATAACACCCCATAACGCTGTCAGGGAGACGTGGGACGGGTTGTGACCTCATCGGGGAACGAAAAGCCATAAATGTGATTGATGCGGGCATTAAGAGTTTTCTTATCTTAAAGTTTTTCCTGGAAGTGTTCGTCTGTCCGGGGAGCTCTCTCGCACCGGCCGTACGAGGGGCCTCGCGGTCCTCCCTGTCCTAAACGCCGATTACGCGGAGACAGCGGTCTGGAGAAAATATATAAAAAAAGTTTTTACTCTCATTATGTCGTCAATTATTGCCGCCATTTTTTTTCTTCCTTTTATCGCGCGGCGACTAAAGGAGAGATTAAGCCGTCTCCTGCTGGACGAGGCCTTCTGCTGGGAAGGTCAGCCGTGTTCTGCTGTTGAGTTGTACGTTATAGATGGACTTCTAGCTCTCACAGGAGAGAGAGAGAGAGAAAGAGAGGGAGGGAGGGAGGGAGGGAGGGCGAATGTGTGTGAGTGTGTGTAGGGGGAGACAGAGCAAGAAGAAAAGTTCTTGTTTTCATGTGTGTCTTTGATGTGTAAGTATTGTTCAGTATTGTTAGACATGTGTTTTCTTTAGTACTGTATGCTTTGGCAACACAAAATGTAGCACTTTGTCATGCCAATAAAGAAAATTGGATTGAGATTTAATTGAGCGAAGAGAAAGAAACACAGAGAAAGAGAGAGAAACAGAGAGAGGTCTCTGTATCCATATCCAGATCCTAATACTGAGATCTGAACCATGGCCAGATCTGAGAGGACTTGGTACAATACTGGAGCACCATGACTTTTGTAACATAGAAGTAGTGTAATGGTTAGGGAACTGTGTTTATGGCTGAAGGGTTGTGAGTTTGAGTGCTGTATTTTTACCTGAACAGCTTTAGTGACGTAATCCTGCTGTATAAATGGATCGCATGAATGGCAGTTTCAAAAAAGAAAAGAATGTAATCTGTCTAAGAGCATTTCTGAATGCCTCAAATGAAATCAACAGTTAAATCTACTGGATAAGAATATTGGTTAAATGAATGTGAGGTGCTGTCAGAGGAACGCATTCCAAAACATCGTACAGTACTTGCACAAGCCAATACTGTTTACCTTCTCCCACATCGGAATTAGCACACCGGCAGTTTTTCACGACGCGCACCAGCTACTAACGTTTAAAGAGAAAATTCTTCAAAGGAAAACCCCGTCCGTGAGTCACTTTACACCCATAAGCGATCCGTCGACAAGATTGCTATCGGCAACAAGGATGCAAGGCGTGATTAGTGGTTGAGAAGCATTTGTGGTGGGGGCCTCGGAAAAAAAAAACAAAAAAAGAAAAACAACTTAGATCTCAGCCAGTTTTCATTTGTGTTTGTCAACTGCCTAGGAATACGTCAGTGTGCTTGTGTTTTTGGGCGATATAAGAACACTGTGCGTAAATGTGTTCCTGTACAGTATACATTGTACATGGTTTCCCTTGGCTGTTCAAAAGGACAGCATTCACGTTCTTGCAGACATGAAAAAGCCATGTTTATTAGGCTGTTTTTAAAGTCAAAGAGATGACTGTAGACACCAGCAACTTTAGGGCTGGTCTGGGCAGCCATTTTGCCCTCCGCAAAGGCCAGCGATTCGTATTTAACTGTCCCTGAAGGCCTGGGTTGTCCCCACCACACTCGTCTGTAAAATAAATAAGCTTGTTCCCGGTCCCTGCTCTAAAAAAAAAAACAAAAACAAAAAAAACCCAAAAACAAACTCCTGGTTTAGAGGCCCGGTTGGAGTGCTCCTTAATTACTCAGGAGGCATAAACCCCCAAGGATACTTTTTTAAAAAACTCCCTGCGACACAGTGAGGCTGACCCAGGACACGGGGCGAGGTTCGGCAGCTGTGCGTTACGGTCTAATGACGTATAAGCAGACAATAACGTGCTAATCCAGGAGGTGCTGCTAACATGCGGGCTGTCGAGAATTGCTTCCACGTTTTTTGAGCGCCCGCTACCTCTGGCTCGTAGTGGGCCTTGCTCATTAGGCCCTGTACAGCTCATTTAAGCTAACCACAGCCCCCCCTGCCTCCATCCCCCACCCCCCCCCACCCCCCACCCGACAGCCAATCCACTGCCCTCGCTTCGGCTGTGAGGTGTCTGCGCCCCTAATACTCGATGTCAGAGCCTGTGTCTGCTAGGCCGGGGCAATTAGTCACACTCTCGCCGTTCAAATTAGGCGACCTTTCCCGTCGAGGAAAATGTGCTGCTGATTTAGACTCTTCCGGAGACAATGGCCAAATTGTGTTTTTATGCGAGATTCAATTAGGCCCTTTCTAGCACTGCCCCGCTCCATCTGGACCTCCTTAGCCCCGGAGTGATGATGAGGAGAGAAGGAGCAGGGCGAAGAAGGCTAGTCCGAAATTCGGCTGAAAAACGGGGCGGGGTTTGGGGGGTTGCCATGGGGACGGGACCTCTTTCCCCATTCCCTGACCCGGAGTGGTAATGTGTGGGGAGAGCGTGGAGTTGGCAGGCCGTCGCCCACACCCCGCCCACCCCCTGTGATGCCCCGCCTAAAGACCTCCCCCCCTGAACACCCTGCACCCAACCCCACCGCCGTATGCTAACATCAAACGTCTCCTGGAAGAAAGCAGCAAGTGTGCTGTGGGTGTGGCGTTTGGAGCCAGAGGTGCAAACCGGGGAAAAGCAGGAGAGAACTTTAGTCAGCTAATAAATCTGAATGCCGAAAAAGAGCATGGGGGCCTTCCAGGAATAGTAAAAAAAAAATAAATAAAAAAAAACAGAGAACAACAAGTGTTGTGGTTGTGCAGCACAGCCAGGTCTGAAACCAAACAGTAAAGAAGAAAAGAAAAAAAGGAATCGCCCCACATTTTTCACCAGGCAAGTGTGAGGTTGGCAGCTCTCTGGACGTAGAGGAGACCCCGCTGCTCTTTAATGAAATCCAGAGAGGGGTTCAACAGTCAGTGAACACTAGTGTCTGCTGACTGGTGACCCCTACAGGGGAGAAGGTCTAATGACAGATGTGAGCAGCCAGGGAAACCTGTCCTTTTAAGAGCACTGACGTGATTTGTCTTGGCTTGCTGCAGATTATACGTTTTAATCGCAAGATTTGTTTTTAAAAGTTCTGCCTCCAGATAGCGAGTCATTTCGGCTGTTTAAAAAGTGAAACACTGCTAAAAGTATGCTTTGGCTTGTTATCATGTTTTTAAACTTTTTGTTTTTACAGTCTGCTTTTCTGCTTTTATGATTGAATATCGACTTATATTAAAAATGGTTTTGTTCTTGCATGTATTTGCAGTGTGATTCACACTATATATAATTCCTTCAGACAAAAAGTGTTTAGCAGTAAATTGCTTTATTTTGGACGGATGGGGGGGGGGTGGCGTAGGTGGTGCTGGTGACTGTCAAGTAGAATCTTGCCGAGTGCTCTGTCAGAATGTGAGTGATTCAAGCGATCCCGAGCGTTAAGTAATATGAGACGATTTCGAAGCACCGCAGTTCCCCCTTTCACCCTCGCGGACGCCCGTCTTCATGGTTCTGGGGGGTTCCCAAACAGCCTGGCCGCCGCCCCCCCCTCCCCAACATCGGCCCGCCGATCTCCCCGAAACGCGAGCCGCGGCCCGCTCTTATCGACGCTATCGACGTTGGGGGGGTTGGGGGGTTGTGGCGGGCCGAGAAATCCGCGATAGGAGAGCCAGCGCCGCGTGAAGATCGGCGTGGATAACGCGCACGAAACGCGAGACGCAGAGCGCTGTCCACGCCGCTGTGCGTCTCCCCGGGCCCGCGACCGAGCCTGGAAATATTTTCACCAGCGATAGCGTTATTTTGACTGGTAACATGTACTCCAAGTATTTTAATTTATTTTTTTAAATTTTTTTTTTAAAAATGGCTTTGTTTTCTTTTATGGAACGTGCGCTGTGAGGTGGGTCGGTTGACAGACGAGGGCCTCGCGAGGCTTGTCGGGAGGCGGGACTGATCAAAAACGGACCTTCTGTCAGGGGAAAATGGCGGTGGCTTTAATCCCGGCTACAACTCATTCCTGCCCCTGTTTAAACGTGGCTTTATCGCCGAAATCTGCGCTGTTATTTAGACCCGAGTTATTTACATAGCCGACTAACTTCGGTCATGCCGTCTAAAATTCAATCTACAGGCTGACGGTTAGGGGTTTGTCCTGGGGAAATAGTTGCAAAATGTTTATTTATCTGATGAAATATGGCTACGGCAGATATATATCAGGTATATATCTCTCAATTTGTCCTGTGCTAAGACCTTCTTGTTTTTTCACGAGAAACCTTTTGATTTGAGCGTGAAGCACCTCCACTGTAAAATAGCTGATAGTAAAAGTTAAACAAACAGGACAAAATCTTGTTTGTTTTTCAGCTGAGCAGTTGACAGTAATCCTACGTAAACCAAGGGGATTAAATGTGTGCATTTGATGAATTTGCACTTGCAGTCACATGGTCAAACTCCCGATTTGAGCAGCGAACAAAGTGTGAGACTGAATTCAGTGGTGGGTGTGGATGTAAAGGATGTAATTAGTTCTGGCCGCAATTTAGGTGTCTTTCAACTCCTTTCTGGACACCTAGAATCGGGCAACCTTTTCTGGTCTGGTCTTGTGTTACTTGCGAGAAAGAGTACGGCACCTCCTTCAACTATAAGCGTTCTCGCAAAAGTTACAGCGTGTGATCTAAATATTTCCATAACACTGAAGACGGAATTGGACCGGTTGGCTTATGGGCTGCATGTTGTGCGCGGAATAAAGAAATAAACAGACTTTTCAAAGCCGTGGAATCCTGTCAAAAAAGCCGCCAGCCGGGCCTCGAGTTCTGGAGGTGACGGCTGCCAAGGCGTCTGGTCGATTGATGTGTCGGGAAAAAAAACTCGAACGACACATTTAGACGCCCTTTTTCTTTTCCCCTCGAAACTTAAATTAGCAATTGTGCTTGAGGTTGCGGGGGGGAAGTGTCTAAAATCAGAAGCTTATAAAAATCTGACGGAATCCACAACAGACATTTTATTTCTTTCCGTATCACCTCTTGAACACATTCTTCCAGTCCAATAAACATGAAGCCTTTGGAGTAGCCCTGTGTGCCCGGCCACAGGAGGTCTCTCATTATTCCCTCTGGCTCTGTTCTATATGAAGAAAGTGATCCTTAGTCCTGACAGGCGGTTGCTGTCGTTGCACCCGCTGCGCCGCCAGATTCAAGGAAAGGTCCCGCCCACATTGGCGCACTGAGCTCTCTGAAACTCGAGCCACGGGCTGCCCTTAATTACCATCAGCCACATATCATTATCATAGCCACATCAGCCATATTGCGCTGGAGAGATTAGATCGCATTGATTTGACTTGTTTTTAGGCACTAATAATGTGATATTACTGTTTACTTTAACTGATTATAAAGGTCTTAAAGCTCACAAAACCAGAGTGATTCTTATTCCTAAATCTTTAACTGCAGTTTCCAATATCACTTTCAGCTATCTTATGCTCACAAGCCTACATATGTAAATATTCTGTTTTCACCATTCCCTGTGTTGCTGTATGTAAATACATACGTGGTTACATAATATTTAAACAACTCTGATTATTACATACCTTATCGGACTGTGGAATGATTTTAAAAAAAAACAAATGTATCAAGCTCAGATTAGTCAGATTATCAGATTAGTGTTAAACATAAGGATTTGGATCGGATTACAGTGACAATACCTAACTAAATAAGTGACTAAAGTAACTAAATAAATAAATAATGTAATGAGTAATAGTCCCTAGGAAGAAACATTCTATTAGAGTCGATCTAAGTCCATCTAATAACAGTGTAATAACAGTGTAATAATACAATCATTGATTCCAAATGGAATAGTAAATGCTGGAATGACTTCTGCGTTAAAAAAAAAAGTTTACAAATGGCGCGGTGATTTAGAATACTTCAGTCTTAAGTTAATTGTCATTAATATCCTTCCTTGGGAAACATACACGCACACATCCATCGGTTGCTGTTACAGACTGCATGGTGGGCTGCCTGTGGGGTGAGGGGTTTGAGGATTTGGTCTTAGATGTTCTGTACGGTGGTACCAGACCGTTGCGGTTATCACTGTGCAAACTCACGGCTGTAGTACTTTCCCACAGCTGTGGTTATGTTTGATTCGGCCTTCCTTTAAGTCTGTTTATTTGATGACCCTGCAGGAAGGGGTTAAAAAGCTTTTTTTTGTTTTTTTTTTTGAAAAGGCTAACGTGTGAGCGCGTCTGTTGCCACCGGGTTGGTCCACGGAGGCACACCCACCGCTGATTTTACACAAACACTCTCGCCCCCGAAAACGCTTTCTTCTCCAACTGCCACCGCCACCGTCATCGCGGACGGCACGACAGATGAGGCACACATCCTTTTTACGTGTCCAGACAAGAGCCCGCTTTATTCCCCACCGCGCCCGGACGATCCGGTAAACAGTAGCGATAGCGTTGTTTTTTTTCTTTCCCTCCTTTTAAATCAGAGTGGGCAGTCCTCCCTATGTGTATATGTTCTTTAGCTTTGCTCACACTTTGAGAGGGAAAATAGAAGGGGGGGGGGGGGGGGTTACAGATGTGTGTGGGGGTCCCAGGGCAGAGGAGGGTGCCATGGCTGGGGAACCGAACCCCCAGCCCCACGGGTGGGGGGTGGGGGGTGGAGGGTGGAGGGGGTGGATTTATACCAGGCAGAGGTGCTCAAATCTGGCCCACAAGTTCAGTAGTGCTGCTGGTTTTCTCTTCTGCATGAGTCCATAGTTCATTGATGTCTCTGATTGGCCAGAGATTATATACACTCACCTGGTGCGTCAGGTGTGAATCAGTCCCTGATTGGAGGGGAGGAGTGAAAACCAGCAGCAGTACTGGCCTTGAGGGCCAGATTTGAGTATCCCTGGCATACATATTGAGAGTCAGTAGCTCTATGAAGTGCATCACATGATCTCCCTGTGACAACTTTAATGTCATCTCTAAAACCCCCATAACCCCCCCACCCCCCACCAAACCCTCCCTCCCCCACCTGAATTGCAAGACCTTGTGCATCATAGTTGAAGGAAGACAATGCAAAGAGCCCACAGCAAGAATATTTAGCGTAAAACAAACACTGATAGAGTCGTTTTTTAACGGTTTCTTCCTTGGCGCAAATCAGGGACGCTCTCCGTGTTCCCTCTCATCATCAGAGAGCCCGCTCACAGAGAGATCGGGGGCGAGGGGAGTAGCGGCGGACCCGCGCGATGATTTGTTGGCGGCCATTGCGAGAGCCCTGCGCCGGCGTCTTGTTTGCTTTAACTGATAAATCCGCGCTCTCCCGCAGGTCGTCTCCGTCGCGGATGACTCCCTCCTCGAAGAATGCGAGCCGGAATTTTTATCACAATGACTAATTGTTTATGTCAAGTTTAAATGATGCAGGGCTGGGTGTTATATTCTCTCGTTTTTTTTTTTTTTCCTGAGGCTGACACGGTGAATGGCGAATAATTCACAGCGGGGGAAAAAAAAAAGACTCATATTTTAGCGGAATACCATAGAAAACTTTACACGGGAAAAAATTAATTTTACCGTGAAAGGTGGTCATCAAACAAAATGAAATGAGTTTTGTGCTGGCTGGAACTCGCTCAGTGTGAAGATGAATGGATTTTACCGCTCTTTTTTTGCCTTGTTGTGCAATGAGAGTCCGGTCTGGGATCACATGACGCTGGTAACGGGTCACCGTTCAGACTTCCCGCCTCCTCTGAACTCTCAGACGTGTGTCCTCCTGCTGATTTGGAGCCCACGCCGGTCCCATTGGCTGTCAGTGTCAATCCACTCCCACGATTTACAATGACAGTTTTTTTTTCCCGCCTTTTTTATTTTTGGAATGTTGACGCCTTTCGAACATAACTGTCACGTCTCAGCCTTGATCGCACGTTTTTTTTTAAACAGCGCTCTAATTAATTCTCCCGCCTCTCTCCGGTCGGTTGGGATAACATGGTAGCCGGCAGTCGCTGAAGGCTGCCGACATGTGGTCCGCTCCCCGAGGCCCTCCGGAGCGAGAGAGCAGAACAACTACGGGCGGCCGGGGAGTCGTTGCGTCGAACGAAAATTAAATACTGGGTCGCCGACAGCGTGGTGGGAAAAGGGCCACACAGAGCGGTTTCGCGGAAACGGGCTCCTGTTAAAAAAAAAAAACGATAAAAAAAACTGCCAGCTCAATCCCCCTGCCCCCCCTGCCCCCCCCCCCCCCCCCCCCACACACACTCTTCCTTCTGTCAGAAAATATAAAATGGCGGTAAGCATTTTTGGTTGTGTTGACAATCCCGAGTTACAAATTTGGTTTAAAAAAAAAAACCAAAAAACAATAACAAAACAAAATGGGTGCTCAGATGTATTTGTTTTGACGCCGTGGCGACATTGCTCTGACATAAATGATGGCGGTAAGGGGTCAGGGGTTTGCTGAAGGAAACTGGCGCTTTGGCGAAGCTGGAGGCTAGCCGGGTGGGAGGGGATGGGTGGGATGGGGGGGGGAGGCGCGGTGGAACTTGTTTTAGTTGAAGAGCAGTGCACGGATCAGCTAGCAGGTGATGGAAGGCGTTCACGAGGAATTTAGATTACCACATAGAGAAAATAAACGTGGAGAAACCGAGTGTGTGGGGGAACCGTGGTGGGGGTTTGGGGGGGGGCGCAGGGGGGTTCGGGGGGGTTGGGGCAGGGGGGGGGGGGGGGGGGGGGCGCAGGGTGAGTGAGATGTAAGGCCGTTTCCGGCAGAGTAATGGAGCATGTAGGTATCGAACTGAGAGTTCTGGAACAAAGGCCTACGGACCATGAGGCTCGGCACACCAGCCAGGATTAACAGCTTCCATGACATCAGATTTTTTTTTTTCCCATGTTGCCGTTCACCCAGACGCAGACACCGCACCAGACCAGGCGAGGGTGGGCTGAATCAGGGGCTGCAGAAATCTTTAGTGACGTGAGAAACTGACAGATTTTACAGTAGCCTCGACCTTCGGCACCACAGAGTTCACTGGAATGTTTTTTTTTATTAATTAAAAAAAAAAAACCTCGCATCTGGCCTATGAGCAAACCTACCTACCTTTCCAAAAATACTTAGGGTGAGTAGAGCTATTTTCTGCATATTAGTGGGATTACAATCAACAGAAATGTAACTGGGTTTTATTTTAATCCCCTCCCCCTGACCCCACCCCACCCCCACCCCCCACCCTTGGTGGCAGATTGACCAGAATGTTAGGCCAGCTCTGTAAAAATAAAAAAATAAAAAATAAATAAAAAAATAAGAAAATGTATTTAATCACCTTTTGTCCATCCCATAATTCCTTAGATACCTGAATAAATAGTGTGCTATCTTTCAGCACGGGGCGGGCTGAATTGCGAACCGTCTCCGTGTTCCAGGGAAACATGGTTCCTCGTTCCTCGTTCCCCGAGGCTGGGCCGCCAGGACATGCTACATTTCTCTGGGAATGCGGAGCGCCCCTCCAGCCCTCGCTGGATCTGCGGGGTTAAGAGACCCGCCATCGGGGCCAAGTGTGACACGGGCCCGCACGGGCGCCAAGAGGGAAAAGTGGAGGAATTTCACACTCGCGCACACACAAGCACACACACACACACACACACACACACACACACAAGCACACACTCGCGCACACACAAGCACACACACACACACACACACACACTTCCCTGTATGCAGTACACTTGACACAAAAGTATACGATCCTTTCTATTTTTTTTTATTTTGGCACTGTACGTTTCAATCAAAGATGCTAGATGACGTTATCATGAAAGTGAAAAAGAAAATCTATTCTATTGAGGAATCTTTCTTCTTTTATTCCAAGAATATATATATATATCTTAAACCAAAAACCATAGTTCCATGACTTAACCATTTTCCTTCTCTTTAACGGGGGAAATGACTATTGACGTACCCTGGGAAGCTATTTGTGGTGCCAGATCCGCGCATGAATCCCAGGGGGATTTGATTCATGTGGCTGGAGAAAGTTCCGAATGCTCACACTGTGCATCCGCCAGGGATTCAGAAGTGTCCCCTGGATCCCAGAACAGAGATCCCTCCCTCAACACCACCCACCCCCAACCCCCCCAACCCCTCCATAATTTCATTTTACCCTGCTTAGCGTCAGTCAAAATGGAGCCATAATTTAAGTGGCTTGTGGGATTCATCTGAGATGCAAAACCCACAGCCCACACGGTGGTGGGACACACACGCCAACCACAAGGCCCGTTTAAACGCCCGTCGATACACATCTCACGTACCAACTGCCAAAATAAACTGCCACCGTCACCGAAGCGGCTTCTCGTCACCTTCGCTGTCGGGGGGGGGGAGGAAAAGCATAATTACATCTAACTGCGAGCGTAAACGTTGTCCCATCTTGTCCATCCGCGACCACAGGACATTAAATCACAAAGGGGGGTGGGGGTGGGGGGGGGGGCGGTTAACGTTTGATTTTTACCATCCTGGTTATTGGCGGAGTAATGAGGGAAATTGGAAAGAATGCAAGATCGTTTCAACGAGCCGCTGGGGGTAGGCTGCCAGATGCCACAATGAAACTCGCCTCTCGTTGATTTTAACTAAAAAGAATCCAGTGACTAATGTGCACCCTCAGTGATAAGACCATGTCCATATACCAGCATCCCGTCCTTTAAGGATGCCCCTACCCTGCCTCTTTGCTACCTGATACCACCCCCCCCCCTTACCCATCCCCCCACCCCCAATATGCTTCATGCACTGGTAAACTCATCCAAACTCATCCAGTCTTTGTCTGTTTGCCTGCATGTAATCACAGAGAATTACAAAACAAATGTACACTTAGTAAGAGAAAGAATTGGACAAGAGAGAGACTGCACACAAATGGAACTTAGTGGAGTTACATGTGAAATTACATGCTTTAAATTGTTTATTTACGTGATATGGTTATGTTTTTTGAGCATCATCATGTGCATAAAACATTCATACGTAGGAATCCAGATATACTCTATTGAGCACTCTGTCAGAGTTAATTTTTCACTTAAGTATTATTATAATTTTTTTGTGAGATCAGTATATAAAGAGGAGTACAGGCCTGTAAGCTCTATTGCTTTCTCCCTGTATACCATGCCTTCTCCTGGTTCACAGCTACACAGTGAAAACTTTGGGCCATGACCAGCAGTCCAGTATTTGCTAGCATGCTGATTAGCGAGGTTATAAAGCTCAATTACCACCTCATTGATTTTTATAGATCCAGGGATCCAGGATGCTGAACAGCGAGTGCTTTTTACATTACATTACATTACAGGCGTTTAGCAGATGCTCCTATCCAAAGCAACTTATACAAGTTTTTAAAAAAAATAATTTTACATAGCAATTTTCACTGCCATCTCAGCACTGCAACACTTACAGTGTTGAATCTGCTCTGATGGTGTAAGCCTGTATACTGTAATATGCATTTCTACCCATTTGAAACTTATAGCAGAGTTTATACCAGCTGTGTCAGAGTTAAATCAATACTGAATGTTTCAGCATGCGGAGGACATTTTGGATTACCGTTTTTTTTTTAAAGTGCCTACTTTTAGAAATTAATAATTAAGACAACTCTCAAAACGAAAAGGCCTGCGATGGTGGTGACATGTAGGGAAACGGTCCTGAACTTGAAATGGTGCTTTCATCTCTCTCTCTCTCTCTCCCCCCCCCCCCCCTCTGCCGCCCTGGCTCAGCCCAGCTTGTCTTCTCAGGGAAGATGGCCCCCGCAGATAGTTTCAGCTGAATTCAGGCGTCAGTGATCTTTTCCGTAGAGGCGCAGGAGATGAAAGGTGGAGACAAAAAGGAGAGATTATGGGGATGGTGGCGTTTTCAGGAGATGCATGTTTTCGATCTGGGATGGGGCGGGGCGAGGCGAGCGGTGTGTTTTGGCCTTCCCTTCACACCTGGAGGAGATGGGTGGGTGGGTGGGGGTGTGGTGTGTGTGTGTGTGTGTGTGTGTGGAGGGGGGCCGGGGGGGGGGGTGGGTGGGGGTAACCCAGCCTATTGTCACCTTAAAATCTGATTGAAAGGGCGCCACGCTCTGGGAGATAAGAGGTGATGACGGGCGGCGGTAAAGGGTGCGGTTTTGAGTTTGGGCTGCTGGTGGTTTGGGAGCACGCTCCCTCCTTCTGCCCCTAGTGATCAGGCTGCTGGCTCTCTGCAGTCAGCAGGCTCTGGCACTGTGCAGGAAGTCATAAAATGAGAGCCCACTAGGCAGAGAGCCTGGCGGGGGGGTGCGGGGGGGCGAGGGGAGGGGGACTCTGATTTGGGCTCAGAAACCAAATATACAGAAGAATAATAAAAATATGTGGAAAGAAATGTGGCTGGAGTCATTTATTATGAAAAATGTAAAATAAAAATATAGAAGTGACACTTCTGACAAATGTAGACTCTTATTCCATATTCCTTAATCTAACCGCGATCACAGCCATACGGATGCATGAATGCAAAGACTATAGTTTTGACCCTGAGCCTCATTCATAGGCTACACAAGCCTGCAGTGGTGCGTGTGGAGGTCCATCCAGAAAAAATGGGTAAATGTACATACTGGAGATGTGCTCCTTTCTGACATTCTGGGAAGATTCTGAGAAAAATTATTACCTTGGCCCTGGGAAGTTTCACAGATTTTCCACTTAGAAAAACATTGTTCTTCAAAGCTTAACGTCTGGGCTAAGACATAAAATTTCACCATGAATGATACAAGGGGAAATTAATATGAGGGAAACCATTCCTTAATCATCACTTTATGGTGATAATCTTGCAAAAAAAAAAAAAAGACCTCTGATTATCTCTTCCCCCAGTATGCCAGTACAGTTCATAAGCAGCGGGAGGTCACTTATATTGCTATCATCAGCGATGAGTGTGCCGCCCGGTTCATGGTGCCGATGACATACCCCTGTAATAATTCAGATAGAGCAACAAAGCGCATGAAGATAGGGGGATGTGGTGGGTGATAAATTAGCTAACGGCGATGACTTTAAAGGTTGTTGTTCTTCGCTCTCTCGCCGCCCCCCCCCCGCGTCGGCCTCCCGTCGTCTCGCCCGTCCGACTCCACGTCGAGAGGAGAACCGCAGCATAGACGCCAGGACGTCCAGGATCGAGCGGGACGCTTCGGCGAAGGAATCGTAGGTGTGGTTTCAAAGAGCTCAGAACTCCATCGGGGGTGGGGTGGGGTGCGGGGCGGGTGCCTGACACAGACAGATAAAAGGGTTGATATTGAACACATTCCTTTCGCATCCGCTAATTTTGTAGCTGTAATCGCACCTCCAGAACTGGGCGCCTCCAGAACTTTCATTTCATCGCAGGTTTCCGAGGTTCTCGGGCGCAGCCATGCTGTCTTGTTGCTATCTGTTTTTTTTTTTTACCGTGAGATTTTCCTCGTTCATTACTCTTTAAAAGATGACACTTAATCTTCATTCCAGGGAGAACCCATTCACAGACTATAAGCAGCTTGCGGTACTTGGATGTGAAGTTAATGAATATAATGTATGTCTATACACTTGTATTTATATGTACATTCGGAGAGTATTTTATACAGTGACTTGAATATGTAACAGAGTACAGTGTACTATAGATACAGTCACTGTAGAAACAGCATGTTTATCTTTACGTGTAGTCTTGCAGCAGAATTAAGGAGAAGGACAGGGGTGTTGCAGAGGGACGCTGTTTTCTGTCCTTGTCTCAAGGACAGCGCTAAATTCATGCCGTAGGTTATAGAAACAGCTACGGGGCAAGCGCAAGCGGGTTGCCATGGCAACATCAGGCAAGGTAATGAATTTAAGTCACGCACTTCACACTAAAACAACACCGGCACATCAGCTGATGTTTGGGAGGGAGAGAGGTAGTGCGAAGTCTGAGAATTCATTACAGGTTCACGACAAAGCACTTGCTGGCAATCTCAGGGTGGTCGCGAAGAAAGGATTTTGGTATGGATCACCAAATTAACTATCCTAACTATCTTAAGTTTACTATCATAACTATATTATGAAAGTAATATTTTAGGAGAAGCCAGGCAGCTGCCTGAAACTTTGTGCTACGAGCACGCGTGCGATGATGATTCCTTTCGGTCACCTGACTTCTGGAGGGAATAGAGATAAGGTGGTGTGACTTACTCTTCCGTTGTTTACCTTTCCAAGAAAAAGCCAGCAAGGCCTGTACATTTGTAGCGACCCTTTACCCAGTTTCTAAGGCGGGGGGGGGGGGGCTGAGAGAGTGTGCGTCTCAGGGTGCAGATGACCAAGCGGAATTGACGGGGGTGCCGTGGGTGCGAGGCATATGAGCAGCCACGGGGGGCCCCCAGAGTACCCAAACTTAGACACTAATTTAGGCCTAATTCATGAAAGATATTGCTTAATGAATGCTGACAAGACAAAATTGTGCATCCTTTGACTAAAAAAATTAATGTAGTATCTAAAGATACTATACATGCCATAGTATGCATAGTATTTTTAAAAATAGACTTGCTTTCCCTTTGTGTTGTTCTAAGCATGATGCTGGTTTACCCATCATGCCTTGCACTCATATGTATGACAGGCTAGCTCCGCCCCTTGCATCATGATGTGAAACCAGGGCAGCCATGCCTCGAGTCTTCTGGTCTGTGATAGAGCCAAAGAGAGCTCCTGACAAGCTGAAGCCTACAGCACCAAAACAGGCCTCAATGATGGAAATGCTGTACAAAAAAAGTGGTTAGTGGATGTTGTTCAATGACTATTAATGTAGTTATAAAATTTTATGGTAGGGTATATTAAGAGGTATGTGGTATACTATTTTTCAGATACCTCTTTGTGAGGCATTGTGCACAGTGTTTCTGCAGAAGCCTAAGCCTTACAGTGACGATATGTTCTAATTCTGTGAGATCAGAACAGAAAAAAAGAAAAGTTGTAAACAGGTGTAACATTCGATGATGCCGCTCTTCTGCTGTTCACCAGGTTGCCTGGCGACCGGATAAACAGAATGCGCTGTCGCGGAATGCCAGTGTCATGTTCCGTGAGCGTGCGTAAGACACTGGGATGGTTTACACGCTGCAGTGTCCTGGAATGGGAATAAGAGTGTTTCAGTTTAAGAGGAGAAAAGAGAATCCCCAGTGATTACTTGCTTTAGTGCAGAGGAGCCCATGTTATGCAGGACCACTGAAGTTCACGCATTCCTTTTTAATGATTAGCTTTCTTTTCCAATTTCACACCTGTTTAGGAGAGTGTCAGGCGCTAAAGGTGAACAGCATTGCAAACTGTGTATCGGCTGACACCGGCCTCTATTGTCAATAAAATTGTTGTAATTTACCCACAATAAATATTAAGGGTATAAATAGTTTTATAGGCATGACTTTAGTACAGATTTAAAACCTCTTTGGGCGGTGAGACCTTGTCAAGGCAGGGGGAAGACCTGCTGAAATGTGGAGCAGAAAGCAAACAAATACATCAGGAGCAGTCAACACAGTCCAATAAAAATGGTTCCCCTGGTGTATCACGGACCCATGTTTTATAAAAGCAAAATTAGACAGCTACTTTATTTTTGCAAAAAAAAGCAGACCCCCCCCCCCCCCACACACACACACACACGCACACCCTCCCCCCCCTTCCCTTGAATCTCCGGGCTGCTGCTTCCGGAACCCGAAGTCAAAATATACTCATTTGAGCTTTTGGCAGGAGGGAAGGCATTAGGGTCTAATCCTTCCGCGCGGACGACCCCCTGACCCCATTAGGCGGCCGCCGTTGCCGTGGCTGCGGGCTCGCATTAAAATATCGCCTCCGCTTCCTATGAGGAGGTGTAGGCCCAGCAGAGAACCCCCAAATTCATTTTCAAAAAGGTGAAGACGGCGGGCCTCATTCACAAAACCTTTCTCAAATTATTCTTACTTTTGTCCTTAAAAAGTGTTCCTGCTGAAAAACCAATATGGGATTCACGACACATGCGCCGATCTTTGTTTTTGTGCATACCCCAGGTGTATGAGGTGATGAATGCTGACTGTATAGTAAATGTTATGCGCAATACTGTTCATGTGATTAGTATCATAGGGAACAGCCATGGACAAATACAGAAAAGAAAAAAAGATGAATGCCAAAATGTTCTTGGAAACTCGCAGATTACAATAAAATCTGATTGTACACGTTTTTCGTGAATGTGTATGTGTGTGCCTGTGTGCATGTGTGCATGTGTGTGTCTGTGTGTCTGTGTTTGTGTGTGTGTTCCTGCTCTTACATCCTCGGTTTAGACAAAGCTCTTAAACCAGATGGGCACATATTGATCACGGTCCTGAAACAACATGGAGGAACCAAACAGTGGGACTAATCCCGCCCTACTGTACAAGCCAAACAGCAGGGTACAGTCAACCTGGGAATCTCAGCGCTGTCTTTTACATTCTAATGACCTGTGACCGCCGGCCTTTTGCTGGGATTAACGGGCGTTTGACATGCAAATGGTGGACAGTTGTGGCAGGAACTAATCTGCAGGTTTAAAGGGGAGAAAAAAAAACAAAAAACACAAATCTCCCAGGGCGGCGGCATATGTACAATCAAAGCTCAGCAGGGTTCGGCTGTGATTGGAGAACGACGTGATGCATAAAACATTCCGTTACTGGTTTGGTATCGATCGATAACGACACCCTTTTGCTGAGTGCCAGTAAACAGAAATAAAAAACTGTGAAACAGAGGCTAATTACATTTGTCAAACTGCATTACAGTTGTGTTTTGAATATGCCTTGGCAATAGCCACTTTAGTATTTTAATCAGCAGCCAGAAAAATTGGAGTGAACATATAATTTTTTTAAAAACAGACACTAAATGGCTGGTGATCAGAACAAAACAAATTGTGTCTTTCAAAAAAACAATTTTGTTTTGTAATTGCACTTGCCTTTTTGATGGCTTAAAGAAGTATACATTTTCTTCTCTGTGCTCAAGAATAAAAAAATAATCAAGTGTGATTATATTTTTTAGAATATTGTTTCACCAATCAAACGTGCTTAAGCAACTTCACATGGTTTCAAAGCTAAATGAGTCATGAAACATTTGTAAACACTTCTGAACAATTATTTTTTGCGATTTCTAAAACAGAAAGGAGGGGAAGAGACAGATGATTTAAATGGGAGATTTTGAACCATCGTCACTCAGGAATAAGAGAAGCTCTCTCTCCAGCTCTCGAGTCACACGCAGTCCTCTCTCCCCACACGCAGACCACGTCCCGAAATCTGCTGGGCCCGCTTGCTGTAAATCCGTCTCCTTTCCCTCTCTCCGCTGCAGAAGGCCTGCAATAATAAATATGTGTAGGTGGTTGTCTTCCCTCTTCAAATAATTAATCCCATTACTGGGGTCTACAAACGCTTTCTGGGCGCCCGGTGTTTGCGCAGTTGCTGACCATAAGGGCAGCGGACGGGCGAGCCGAGCCGAAGTGCCGTGCCGTGCCAATCACACGGGCAGCCGGCGGCTCCTCTGAGGCTAAATTTAGGCGGCGATGCGGTCGACCCCCGCGGGAGGGGGGGTAGGACGTCAACCGCCCCCGCCACCCCTCCCCATCCCCCGGGCCGGGACGGGCCGCCCCAGGGACGGGCTGCCCCCACAGCTGGGAAGGTCTGTTTATTGTGACTGACGTTGTCTAAATGGCGCACGTCTACCTGGGTGGCGGACGGATGGAGGGATAGAGGGAGGGAGGGATGGAGAGAAGGAGGGACGGAGGGATGGCAGCGGCGTAGCGGCGGATGAGGCATAAACAGTATCCGGAGGGGCCTTTTGGAAACAAACAGGCGAGGGGAGGGGAGCGGCTCCCCGGGGAACGTTCTGGAAGATGCCGGAGATATCCTTCAAAGTTAACGCGGGAAACGCTAAACAGAGATCACACGCCCTGAGCTGTGATCCCTGCACCAGCGGCTTCCCCTCGCCCCCCCCTCAGCCTAACACCATCCCCTCCAACCACCATCCAGCCTAACACTGTCCCCTCCGACCACCATCCAGCCTAACACCATCCCCTCCGACCACCATCCAGTCTAACACCATCCCCTCGCCCCCCCCCTCAGCCTAACACCGTCAACCCAAACCACTGTCCAGTCAAACACCGTCCCCTCACCCCCCTCAGCCTAACACCATCCCCTCCAACCACCATCCAGCCTAACACTGTCCCCTCCGACCACCATCCAGCCTAACACCATCCCCTCCGACCACCATCCAGTCTAACACCATCCCCTCGCCCCCCCCCTCAGCCTAACACCATCCCCTCCAACCACCATCCAGTCTAACACTGTCCCCTCGCCCCCCTCAGCCTAACACCGTCCCCTCCGACCACCATCCAGTCTAACACCATCCCCTCCGACCACCATCCAGCCTAACACCGTCCCCTCAAACCACCATCCAGCCTAACACCGTCCCCTCCAACCACCATCCAGCCTAACACCATCCCCTCCGACCACCATCCAGTCTTACACCGTCCCCTCGCCCCCCCTCAGCCTAACACCATCCCCTCCAACCACCATCCAGTCTAACACTGTCCCCTCGCCCCCCTCAGCCTAACACCGTCCCCTCAAACCACCATCCAGCCTAACACCATCCCCTCCGACCACCATCCAGTCTAACACCATCCCCTCCGACCACCATCCAGTCTAACACCATCCCCTCCAACCACCATCCAGCCTAACACCATCCCCTCCGACCACCATCCAGTCTAACACTGTCCCCTCGCCCCCCTCAGTCTAACACCATCCCCTCAAACCACCATCCAGTCTAACACCATCCCCTCTGACCACCATCCAGTCTAACACCATCCCCTCCGACCACCATCCAGTCTGACACCGTCCCCTCAAACCACCATCCAGTCTAACACCGTCCCCTCAAACCACCATCCAGTCTAACACCATCCCCTCCGACTACCATCCAGTCTAACACCATCCCCTCCGACTACCATCCAGTCTAACACCATCCCCTCCGACTACCATCCAGTCTAACACCGTTAACTCAAACAGCCGCGTACAGTGGCTAGCCGTTTCAGCGATCTAGCGATCTGCTCCAGGTGGAGAGTGAGGCTCGTTCTCTCGCTGAAACCCGCTCCCTGAGTGTGTTGATCACCGGACCGTTAATCACCGGCTGCTTTGGGGATCTGTTTGCGCAAATCCACCGCGCTGGTGGGATCAGCGCTGAACCCTGCAGCTGACCTCTGCCAGAGTCACACCGGCCTGAGAAATGTGGCCTGTGTTAGCGTCTGACAGGGGAAGGGTGTGTGTGTGTGTGTGTGTGTGGGGGCCACATCTGTAGGCCTGTGTGTGTGTGTGTGTGTAGAAATGTATGTGTGTGTGTGTGTGGGGGGGGGGGGCACATCTGTGGGTGTGTGTGTGTGTGTGTGTGTGGATGTAGGAATGTACACGTGTGTGTGGGGGGGACAGCATTATTTTTGAAACCCTCACTCCATCCAGACTTAAAAACTTAAAAAATCTTTTTTCAAGCACCTATAGTAGAGATGTGAGGCTCAGGTTCTGAGGCTTGTATTTGAGGGAAGGGATCCTGGGTGGCCTTTTTCAGCCATATTTTATCGGAGTATCCCTGGGAAAGACCTGCTGATCTCCCTGTCACTTACGCACCATGTGACATGCCCTCACCCAATGAAACGCAGCGCAAGGGGGCTCGAGGCTCCGCCTCCATAAAGAGACTGTCCCCGGAGGTTGTCAGGAAACAGTGGCGCAATATGTGGCATGAGAGAGAGAGAGGGAGAGAGAGCGAGAGCGAGGGAGGGAGAGAGAGAGAGAGAGGGAGAGAGAGAGAGAGAGAGGGGGGGGGGCCACCTTCAGCTGCTCCATCGAGTTGTTGACATAGCTGTCATGGGAGAGTTAACATTATATTTCAGAGGCTCAGAGGGAGCTGCTCTGCGCTGCTCTTGTTGGGGGAAAAAAACGAAAGAACGTGAAAGAAAGAACGAAAGAAGGGGAAAAAACAAAATAAACCGAAGTTTTTTTTTTCTTCTTTCGTTGCGGCCCACCCACCGCAGGCTGGACGTTCCGAGGGTCGGTGAGCGAGCCGGGGCAACGACAGATCTGACGCCGGGGGGCGTGGGGGGGTGGGGGGGGGCGCGGGTGCAATGCTGTCATTCACGTGTCAACGTCTTGCAACACTGCAAAGGTTTATTGGTTTTATTACTTAGTGAAATGTGGGACTAAGATGAAAACAGAACCCCTTGTCTTCACAAAATTTAGAACTGGCAACCTAATGTCGACGGAGAAAGACCTGTGTTCTCCCAAGTCAAATTTATCCCAATTGCTACACATTTTTTTTTTATTAACAGTAATAAAGCCAGTAATATATTGCTATATATTGTATTTTGTTTAAAAAGCCAGTAAAATGTAAAGGAAGTAGAATGCTCCAAGGAATTTCCTTTTAAAACCCATGTGTGAAATACAGAAATAAATTATTCATCTTTTGCTAAATTAAAATATTTCCTCAAATATCCTCAGTCCATAGTTGAACAGCAACATTCTTTGCACCATCCAGTTGTAAACATTTTTAGTGTGCCTTTTTTTTACAGGTTTTGCAAATATCCCAAATAAATTGTGTTATTTTAGTTTTGGTATTCCTCCAGATATATGCTATTTTGTCATTCTACAGGTACAGATTCATAAAATAAGATAGTGGTAATGAACTAATACTATTACTAATACTAATACTTCTCTGAACTATTCTCTCTCTCTCTCTCTGTCTGTCTCTCTTGGTCTGTGTGTTTCTCTCTGTCTCTCTCTTTGCTTCCCTCTCTTTCACTCCCTCTCTCATACACATTGTCTGACGTTTCTGCTGTTGCCACACCCGGCAGGCAGGGGGCAGTGTTTGTAAATCTCCCTCTCCAGGCGCCGCTGCCGCGGTGTTGCTAATCACAGCTCTGCTCCCTAATGCACTGCGCCTCTGCGTGAGTGACCAGCGCGGGGAGAGATATCGTCCCCGTCTTCCACGCTCTCCCTTATCGAGAGCCTCCCCCCCCCCCCCCCCCAAAAAACAAAAACCCAGCGCCCAGATAATCACTGGCTGCGTTTATTCTGGGCTTCGGCTGTCGTAATGACACACTTGCACTCACGTTCAGGCATCCAGGCAGACGCTCTTATCCAGACCAACCTGCACAGCTTACATTTCCGATGGACGATCCATTATTAGATACAACCCATTTTAGAATCCATTTAGAATCGCTACCTCTAAAGAGAGATTATCAACCAAACTAGAAGTAAAAAAAATGTTTATGTATGATTTGAGTTAATAATTATTTCATGTGGATAATTTCCACATTAGCATATTCCCCTCCGTACCACAACAGAGGTACTGCCAAACATTCACCTGTCACAGCTGGGATATCAGTAATATGCGTTCGCTGGTTCTGTGAGATTGCAAATTAGTTTCACCCGAAACTCCCATCCCATACTCAAAGGCTTTCACTCCTTTTAAACAATAGGTGATTTTTTTTAAAATTTCAAAGTGGGGGGGAAAAAAGTCTCGTACTGGTCAGGTGACCACGGACTGGTTACAGGCACAGGGGTTTGGGCTGTTTGCTGCATTTGCTCGAACGGGACAGCGGTGTGGGACAGCGGGACAGCGGAACGGGACAGCGGTGCGGGCCAGCGGGACAACGGTGTGGGACAGGAGAGCGGGATGGGACAGGCTCGCTTGTGTTTTCGGCACGGGGCCCTATCCCGACCAGCTACTGGCATTCCGTCAGCACTCAGCTCCCCCAAGGCCTGGCCTCGGCGCTGACAAACACCCGGGCATGTGTTCCCCCTGGCTGGGACCCTGCTCACATACTTATCACCTGAGAGTCACAGTCCTGCACCCCCTCCACCCCCCGACTCCGGCTGTCACACATGTGCCCCGAGGAGGAGGGGGGGGTGCAAACACATGTCCTTCCCTCACCTCTACACCTTCCAGAGGTCCCATCTCTCCAGAAGAGGTCAAGAGCCACTGTCAGCACACCCCCCCCCCTCCCCCTGCCCCCCTTCTCCTTTTAGGATCACCGTTATCTCCGCCCATCACCAACCCCCCCCCCCCCCCCCCCCATCCAACCCCCCAAGAAGAAATAGTGATCGTGTCGCCCATTTCGTCGGCTCTTTGCACTTCTCACTTCTATTAAGATTGATGGCCGGGCGGTGCTATAAATGACCGCGCTAAGTCTCGCCAGGGCACACTCAAGGCTATCCCGTGTTACCCTTCCTGCCCGGGGCCGAGCTGCTAATGGGAACGACAACTCCTCGGCGTGCGAGAGAAAATAACTCTCCCCGGCTCTGTCTGGCGTTCGTTCCAAAGTTCAAGAAGTATATCGTGTTGTAAAGGGCCTCTGTTCGCACCGCGCTCGGTGTTCCTCCGTACGCGAAAAGCACCGCGTTCAGTCCAAACATTTGTCCTTAAATTTAACTTGTTCTTTATTTTTTTTTTCTTCTTCATAAAGAGTTAGGCAAGCATTTACCGGAAAGAAATCATAAATAAAAGAATCCGGAGTATTGTTTAGGAGAACAGTGTGAACAGTACGATTTATACAGGAGACAAATAATTGGATTCAGTTGGTTGAGGCCCTTAACTTCAACTCATGATTAAACCAAAATGTTGATTCTTTTCTTCGCACAGTTCTCAGAGGTTACCCAATAACTCCCAATAACTCCGCAAGAACTGCACGGTGAATAATAAACATTACACTTGCGTTTGAGTACTAACCAATGTGTTAAGAGCAAATGTAGATTCAATCCAGCACAGAGTTAAGGACATACTTTGATTGAATCCAGTAGCAATACAATTGGAAGTTAAAAAAAAATAAATTCTCTTAATTTTAACCAACAATTCAAACGTACAGACAAGTTGGCCTTAATTTGACCAGTTTACCATTCAGTTTAGCAAATTTAAAATCACGCAGACCAAATGCGTCTTTTGCAATTTGATTTGATTTAATCCAAGGCAAAAAAAAAAAACCCCATTTTGATTAGTTAAGCCAGCAAACAGAAATAAAAAAGTGCATTTATAGATGGCTGCCTCGGAATGACACCCCCGTCGACACCTAATCGCCATTTCCCTTTGACCCCTGCTTTGCAGTCTAGTTGGATCTTACTGTTCCTTCGTAGGTAGGACAGACGATATAATTTATGTCCAAACACACCCCCCCCCCCCCCCCCGCCACCTCCAACCTCCCACCCCCCAGGTCTGTTCATTGCCAATTGAGCCCCCCCTCCCCCCCCCCTTCCCCCCACACACACAAGCCCTGTTTGTTTACATGGAAAGATTATTGGAAAATATTGTGTCAGAATCTTTTTTTTTTCTCTCCTCCTTCATTTTTTTTTTTTTTTCCAAAGCGAAGCCATAGATCAAAGTTCAGAGCTGCCAAATATAAAACGGTCAAAACAAGCTCCAGAGAGGCCCGTTAATCATCCGGGCAGAGGGATTTGATGACAAAGATTAAACGACTGTAAGGGACACCACCGAGCCCCCGCGTTCTTGCAACTGTCATCAAATACCCTGCGGACCATTAACAGGTCACGAAGACTGTCCCAAGACGTGTCTGTCCCCCCCGCCCCCCTCCCCCTCTCCATTGCACAGGTGCTTCTCCAAGAACTCTTGGAAGAGGACTGTTGTCATTCCATCCGAGCTTCGCCATGCAATAGGCTACTAAAACTGGGATTAGGCAAGATTTTTTTTTTCCGATCCCCTCCCTGGAAAAAGAACACGGATATATCCGTGATAAACACCTTTCAGTTTGAACCATGTTTTTGCTTTTACTGTAACTACACTCTTTGAAAGGGTGTTCAACCGACACTGCGCAATTTGACACACCAAAAAAAAAAATCTGTTCTGAAAAAAAAAAAACATACCATGTGCCTTTACATTCTCTGGTGTTCTCCTGTCATAATTAGAAGGCACCTCTGTAAAAATGTATAAATAAAGAGAAAAAGAGCGTTTTTAGTCATGAGAACGAATGCACAAACTCATATATGACAAGTTTGAGACAATGGAGCAGATACTGGCCGCCGATAACGCTTCACATTTGGAGAGGAGAGATGTTCACAACCACAGAACAGCAACGGAAGGCGAAGGTGAACAAAGACACCCACAAACTTCGCACCTCACAAAAACAAACGACGAACGCGACCCTGAACAAACACAAAAAACGATATAGCTGAAGAGCGAGCGGCTCGTATGGGAGTAAAGCCCCCGCTTCGCTGTGTAAACGGCAGCAATGCGCGGCATAAACCCCAGCTGTCCCTAACAGCGAACATTAATGTCAGCCAGTCACCTGATCCAAAGACAACATGCCGTTCTTTATAGAGCCATCAGTTTTTTTGAATAGAGCGAGTAATATATTGTGCGCGAGGTACATTTTATTTTCTCGTGGTAGCCGCGCTGCTCGCTTTGAAACAAGGCTGCCTCCCTGAAGAGCCTCATGGGAGATGTAGTTTTCCGGGCAATTTACGACGAATCTCT